>REGO01000169.1:748172-794688 GCA_010120015.1 Rhombomys opimus | reverse complement strand
AGTAATCTACCATGGTCATCTGGAAAACACAATTGTGGTCCTGATCCTAGCAGGGATGGCATCAATAATGCAGCAAGAAGAGGATGTATGAGTTGATTGGATAAAGAGGGAGATTCAAAGATGGGAAGGATGCAAAGGGGGAGAGGGTAAGTCTCAGGAGACTTCCTAAGACCCTGATCTCATCCTGGGCCCCCCTCTCTGTCTTAGGATATTTTTCACATTGGAGGAGTAATTTTCATATATGATACAATTTTCACATTCACTATTATAAAATTCAGTCCATCTCAGTCATTAGGTGTAAAATGAGAAGTGTATAGCTTGCATAGGATGATTTGTAAGATTATCTTTAGTTACTAAAATCAGGGATGTTACTACCAACATTATTTCATTGGAAAAACACTAGTGGACTCAAACTCATGTAGTTTGGGTTTGTGCTTCCTGTATGACATTTATGGGGGAGTTTTTGAATAAGTAGACAAATTTTGTGATTCATGACTTCTTGGAACTATCAGAGATGATGTGGGAAGTGAAAAACATAAGCCTGAATGTCCAGGAAGCTGTGGACAAAGTGAAGAAAGGAGTCCAGTAATGAAGTAGAGAGGAACTGAATATCTTGGGAAGACTAAAAGCTCAGGAGTAATGTTAATTTTTTCTCAGGCAAAGCTTAACACATTTACACTTGACTAAAATCACATCTCCAGTAGCTGGAAGTAAATAACTCCGGTAGACTGGCATATGTGCATTCATAATGGATTTCCAATGTGCAATGGATTTTCACAGGATGATTTGACATTTGGGAAGCGCTAGTCTGGCAAACACTGGGAAACAAAGTATTTTTGCAGAGAGAGAAGAAGCAGACACAGGAAGTTACAGAAAACCATCCTCCAGTGATCAATACTTTGACTGTAGGTTTGTTTGAATACATAATCAAGAAAAAAGAAAAACCAATAAAAATATGTTAATAGAAAAACACACTGATAGAAAAATGAGAATTTCAATTTGGTATTGAGATAGTAATTAAACAATAAAGATTTTTGCAGCATAAATTCGCATGATTACATAACTTTGTTGATAACTAATTTAGTTCCTATTTCACATGTAGGAGCTGAAGACATTTTTGGTCACTATTTGATTTGATTTGATTTGATTGCTGTTGTTTACATATCTTGGCAGTGGATTAAAATCTAAATTTACACATAAGAGATTCTTATTTTGGACAAAATTATCACATTTATATTCAAATGAGAGTTATGAGCTGCATTTCACTCATGAGAGACTCATCAGTTTAGCACAGTAAATAATATTCTCAAGACCACTGAGGCATCTCAAAAGCAGTTTAAGATATTAAGACAACTGATGTTTTCAACACAAAATAAAATACATTTTAGCTATTTATGCATTGTTTAGCATTGAAATGTATGTCACTTTCATAAAATTCTTATGCATTATGTTCTAAAATACAATTCTGTCTGAGTGTATTTTAATAAGTAGCTGACATATTTATGGAAAGAATAATCAGAATTCAGTTGTCACATTCCCATTCTTACAGCAATGAATCAAGGCCTTTTAGCTTGAGATTATAATACTCTAAAGGCCCTTTTCATCTTTTGATTATTGCTGTAGTTCTGCAACTAGGATGTCTGAAAAAAATGTCATTTTATTACAATCTATAGAAAGGCAGCTCTGTGTTTGTGTATTAATTTTAACATGAATTGAAGTAAGTGCAAGGCACAAAACCAGAAAATTCTATAGTTAAACTAAATAAATTCTGCTAAACATACATGCTTTTTGTATCGCTAGTATTTAATTTTACATAATAATAATAAAGTTGATATTAAAATCCTTGGACTCTGATTAAACAGCCTTACTATAGGTGTGTATAAGTCAAATTGCTATTTAAAGTCACATGTGTATGCAAAAGTATAAAATAAAAAAGAAACTTAACTCTGAGAATTTTTTAATAAATATTGGCAAAATACTCTCAAGACGATGTTCAAAAATGCATTAAACTTATTTAATTAATAAAATGAAATCTAATGGAAGAAGGGAGAGATAGAAAAACTGAGGGAACAGGAGCTCCAGAAGGAGACTAACAGAACCAAAAAAATCTGGGCCCAGGGGTCCTGCAGAAACTGATACCCCAATCAAGGACCATACATGGAAAGGACCTAAAATTCCTGCTCAGAGGAATCCCATGGACTCAGTCTCTAAGTGGGTTCCCTAGTAATGGAAACAGGAGCTGTCTCTGAGACAGCTGTCTTCAGAGCCTGAACTCAGTGGCAGGCTCTCTGATCACCTTATCCTACGGGTCAGGATGACCTTGGCAGGCTAATGAGGAAGACAATCCAGCCAGTCCTGATGAGACCTGATAGGCTAGGGTCAGATGTAATAATATAATAAATATAATATAATGAATATAATTAATATAATATAATATAATATAATATAATATAATATAATATAATATAATATAATATAATATATATTTAATATGTAATATTTAACATATATATATATAACTGCTTAAGTTTCCAACCCAACATCCATATAATGGTAGTATAGAACTTAAAATTTTGAGCTAAAGCAAACCCTTTTTAAGTCCCTAAATTGCTTTTTGTCAGTTTTTTCTTGCAGCCAAACAAAATAAACTAGGGTTTTATTTTTATTTTTATTTTTTATTAATTACACTTTATTCACATATTATCCCCCATAAGCCCCTCTAAACTAGGGTTTTAACAATTATAATGAAAAATGGAAATATTTTCATTATGCCAGCAATACAGAGTCATGTCTGACATCATTGCTATTATTTAAAATTGTTCTGTGAGACATTAGACAATAAAAGAAGTCAAAGTAGAAATGAGTAGTGAGTGTTAAAATAAAATTATGGGTGACATAAAATAAAAAACAGTAAAAAATTGAAAAATTTGCCAAGTGGGTAAAAGAGCTGTGTAAAAGCTAAAGACTTCAGCTTGGGTCCCAGAACCTATCAATACACACAGGCATACACGCACGCGCACATGCACATTCGCACGTGTGTGCGCACACACACACACACACACACACACACACACACATCAATAAAAACCATTTGGATGGTTCTGAGGTTGTATGTAGAACATATACTTGAGCTTTACAGTGCAGACACATACATAACGCATGCTGATAAAATAGATCAGTAAATTAAAGCACTTTTCACACAATACTGATAACCTAGAAGCGACAATAAAGAGAAGCATAGAGGTGTGCATCTATGATTGCAGCACTATTACAGGGAAAAGGGACCTCTGACTTTCAAGTGCATGCTGTTACACATAGATACACACACATATGTACACATATCCATACTATTAGTGAATAAAAATTATATAGAAGATGCATAACTTCAATTAGGGTTTCAATCAAAGAGTGTACTACACTTTAAATATTTTTTTTTTACAAATTAAATTTAAGGAAAAAATAAAAATTCATTCAAGTCTCAAGAAAATGTTCAGTTAGACTTAAAAATGACTTAAGAAGTGGAATTTGTAAGTAGTACATGCATACATGAATGGAGCTACAGCTGCCACTTCAGGATTCAAGGCTGACATAGAAAGGGTACAGACAAGTACATGAATCAGATGGGGAATTAGAACAAACACCATCTCCATGTGTAATGTAACATGACATATGCCATTAAAAACATCAGGGCACCTTCCCCTCTGTAACAGCTGGTTGTGGAATAATTTACTATCGTCATGGAAGAAGTTAAATATGAATTCCATCTCACTCAAACACACAAAATTTAAACTGAACAGGTACCTAATGTTTTGGTGGGCAGTAAATAATTATTAGAAATCTAACTATATTTAGAAATAAATATTTTAGTGTCCTATAAATAGTGAGGTGACAATGAGGTGTCTGGGGAACAATAATATAGTATGCATTTTTTAAAAGTGGGAAGCAAAGATTTGAAAATGTTTTTTGGAATGAAATGATAAAGTTTGAAAAAGTAGCTTGGATTACTGTGATTTGAACATTATGAAATGTATTGAGGTTGCAAAGAGTCACATCACCCCATAAATATGTATAATTTTATGTATAAATTAAAAATACCTTGAATAAAACATGGGGATATATTTTATTTTATTAAGCATGAAAAAGATTTTTATAAGCAAAGCATAAACTTTACAAGAAAATGTTGATATATTTGACTTAAGTAGAAATTTTATTTAAAGTGTTGATGGTAAAAGTATTTTTCAGAACAACAAAAATATGGAACCACACCACAGTGAAGTTAAAGAAAGTGGTACAGGGATTATTTGCATATTATAAGCTAACATTAGGACCTTTGCTTATATCAGAAAAGATTGCACAATGCTTAATGAAGATAAAAATAAAGATCTAGTCTAAATACAGTGTGGGGTGGATCACATACGCATAATATTAATTAAAACAGTTATTTTTCAGGAAAATACAAGTAGCAGGATAGCATTAATATAAGGTGAAAACAAATGCTCTTTCATCTGACACTTCTCTGATGTGAGAACATGGATTTAGACAGGGAGGTTTGTATCTGAACAATGGGAGTCAGAAAGATACTGTCATTTACGGTATGAAAGAATGACCTCAAATTTACCTAAAATAGCCAGGCATGGTGGGCATGCCTTTAATCTCAGCACTCAGGAGGCAGAGGCAGACAGATATCTGTGAGTTCAAGGCCAGCCTGGTCTACAAAAAGGGTCCCAGACAGCCAAGACTACACAGAGTAACCCTATTTCAACAAAACAAAACAAACACAGCTTTAATACAGTTCTTAAAAATATAATCAAACAAAACTGAGCATATGTAAATTTGGAATTATTGATAAATGTGCAGTTATGATACTTTTTGTGTGTTTTTCACAGTCTGTTCAAACAAAATCCCATGTGTTTGCAAGAAACGATAGATAGAGGGTGAGATGTGGGTGAATCTGAGGGCAGTTTGTGTCCTGTCAAAGTTAAGAAATATTCTACAGCACAGAGACCTCAAATGAGACCATTATACCTGTGCTGACAGCAAATTGCACCAATATTTATGGACTAGACACAGAATGCACCCACAAACAAATGACACTTTGAGATTATTTTCTAGGTCCTCAGAGCTTTGACAGGAAGGGAGGCAACAGAATTGACTAAAGCTAGGTGACCCCGCCCTGAGAAGCAGAGATCAAAGCAGAAATTAGATTCCACTTCAGACAATAAGGGATGTTTATTCATTTACTTATAATTTATTTATGTGAAGGTGAGTTTGAGATACATAAAAACGTTTTGTATGTAAATTACACACACATGTAAATAAATGTAAATTATATATGTATAACGTATTGTATATAGCTATTTTAACTTACTTTACTATTTTCTCTTTCACATTTTATTTATTGGTTTGAATAAAAATCCATGTGGTGATAGGCTAGGGTCAGATGGAAGGGGAGGAGGACCTCCCCTATCAGTGGACTTGGAGAGGGGCAGAAGGGAGATGAGGGAGGATGGAATTAGGAGTGAATGACAGAGGTGGCTTCAGCTGGGATACAAAGTGAATAAACTGTAATTATTGTAAAAAATTAAAATAAAAATTTCAAGAAAAATACAGGTTAATGGGCTTTGTTATGACATTTACATACGTAATTGTTCTTCCCCTTTTCTGTTCTTAGAGTCCCCTTCTGTTTCCCTTTCACTTGTACTCTCTTTTGTCCTCCACAGCTTAACAGCCTCTTACCCTCTCTCGGGTCCTCCTGTTTTCATGATTTCTACTTACTGATGCACATATATAGCAGCAATTCATTTTGTTCATCTCACTGTATATAATTAAGAAACTATTTATTATAATGGTTGGTTTACATATATTTACTGTATATGACACCATGTGATTTTCATTCATACAGAATATTTTGTTTTTCCTTAGGGTAGATATACAATGTATTTCCATCTTTATTAAGTCTAACATCTGAATTTTCACTAGAAGTACTTAAATCTACTATGTATAACCAACATTTAATTGGGTGAGCTCTAATTTTCATCCTTCAAGGTCATACTTATAATAGACATACTAATTAATACACACTTTTGATTTTCTACATACCTTGCCAGTAATTAACTGAATTCCCTCATGAAACCATGTGGGGGGTTGGAGCTTAATTTCTGCAGGACAGAGAATCATAGCATTAGGCTCACTATAAAGAAAGTAAGACAAAGATGTGTCTCACATTTAATTGTGAAATTCACCATTATTTTATAAAGAATGCAATCAATTATATACATACTGTGATGGGTTAAAAGTATGTAAGATTCAGCTTTACTGTGAAGTTACTAACTTTAGAAAGAATACCCATTTTCCTTTTCACAAATTGAATTTAGTTAATTTAGTTGCTTTGCTTGTTAATAGCATGCACGTTTTGTCCCAGATTAATTTATGTCATATTTCATTTGGTCAACTTGGAAAATGTGGTTGTTTTGAAGCACAAGGTCGTATAGGTGATGTTTTCATGATTTTTTGGGGGGCTCTAAGAACACCAAACTCCCTTTGTTATCATAAGTTTTCCACTATTGTGTTATGAATGGATATGCTGGCCATTTTCTCTGAGTTAAAGGGTAACATTTAACAGTACAGATTTTGGTACAGTGACTCACCACGGCTTGCTTTCAAATTAATGTGGTGCCTACAGAATTTGATACATTGGTGTGCATGGTAATTATTCAGGATGATCTCTTCTAGTTCCATCCATTTGCCTGCAAATTTCATCATTTCCTTGTTTTTAATACCTGAGTAGTACTCCATTGTGTAGATGCACCACAATTTCTGTATCCATTCCTTTGTTGAGGGACATCTAGGCTGTTTCCAGATTCTGGCTATTACAAATAAAGCTGATAGTGCCGCCTTGCCATGCCATGGGGGAAGAGGTTCCAAGCAGTCCTTAACAAGCTATGAGCAGATGGCAATAGTGGAGAACTCCCCCTTTCAGTAGACTAGGGGAAGGGGAGGAGGGGAAGAGAGAGGAAGGGTGGGACTGGGGGAGCTGAGGGAGATGACTTCAATCAGGATATATAACAACTAAATTGTGAAGAAAAAATATAAAAATTAAAAAAAAACATACTTATTGACATGGCAGACTTTTTCCTGTCTTTGAATACATAATTGAAATATGTTTCTGCTCTGTCAGCATTGATGGGGCCACATTTCATACCATAAATGTACAGAAATGATTCACCTGAGCATATTGGATGTAGTGAACTCCTAAATTAACTTGGCATACAGCTAGGATGAGATCATAGATCTCTACTTAATCAGCAGGGCATTGAATGCTTTACCTATTCTTCTCTGGACACTTGGCCATGGAAAGTCATTGATGATGGCATCTTCTCTTTGAAGGTTGGTAATCTCCCTGAATTCTAATTCAGCCAATTGCATTGCCAATAATTAGAACAGGGAGACATTTTTTTTCCTTTGCTTCCTTCTTGCCTCTAGGCAGCCTATCTTTGTCTGCTTTGCTTATTTCTTTTTTATTCTTTTCTCTTCTACTATCTTCTTTGCTTTATAACTAGCCAGGAGCCCTTAGTCATGCAGTGCTTAGTTTCACCTGCATGTGTTGATTTTGCCAGTATTAACATGGGGCCATGATTTGTAAGATACTTTTCACATTGAATTTTCATCTGTAAGTCTGAGACTGTTATTTAGGATGAGAAACATTTGATATTCCCTGCTTAGTTGGCACTGTATGGGAAAATGAAAAGTTATAAAGCTCAGCCTGACAAATTAACTATTATTGAGAAGAATGTCATTTTTTTCTCTTAGATACTCATTTTTTTAAAAAAATTTTTATTATTAGTTACATTTTAAAAAATTCTTTATTAATTACAATTTATTCACTTTGTAATGAGAATATGTTTTATTAAGACCCAAAACTTAGAAAACTCAAAACCAGGTCTGACATTTGTTTTTCTTTTTCTTTAATTTAATTTAATTTTATTAAATACACTTATTCACTTTGTATCCCTCATGAGCCCCTCCCTCCTCCCCTCCCTATCCCACCCTCCCTCCCCCTTCTTCACACATGCCTTTCCCCAAGTCCACTGATAGTGAAGGTCCTCCTCTCCTTCCTTCTGATATTAGTCTATCAGATCACATCAGGAGTGGCTGCATTGTCATCTTCTGTTGCCTGGTAAGGCTGTTCCCCACTCAGGGGGAGGTGATCAAAGAGCAGGCCAATCAGATTATGTCAGAGGCAGTCCCTCTTCCCATTACTATGTAACCCACTTGGACACTAAACTGCCATGGGCTACATCTGTGCAGGGGTTCTAGGTTATCTCCATGCCTGGTACTTGGTTGGAGTATGAAGAATGGATGCAGAAATTGTGGTACATCTACACAATGGAGTATTACTCAGCAATGAAAAAAAAGGAAATCATGAGTGAGCTGTCCCAGAAGCAGAAAGACACACACAGTATATACTCACTCATATAGACATATAACATAGGTTAACCTACTAAAATTTGTACATCTAAAGAAACTAATCAAGAGAGAGGACCCTGACTAAAACGCTCAATCCCCATCCTAAAGGCAAAGAGGATGGACATTAAAAAAAGAAGAAAACAGCAAACAACCTAGGAACCTGCCACAGAGGGCCTCTAAAAAGCTCTGCCCTGAAGACTATCAAAGCAGACACTGAGACTTATGGCCAACTGTTGGGCAAAGTGCATGGAATCTTATGTAAGAAGAGGGAAATAGTAAGATCTGGAGAGGACAGGAACTCCACAAGAGAGCAAGAGAATCAGAAAATTTGAACACAGGGGTCTTTCCAGAGACTCATACTCCAACCAAGTACCAGGCATGGAGATAACTTAGATACTCATTTATAGTTACCAGAAATCCTGGAATGAAACATGGATAGGTTGGTAAAATGCCTTACACAGATCCAAGAGGGCATTAAAAAGGGTACAGTTTGAGGTAACTCACTGAGTTGGGTGACATGGGGTTCTGAAGCTCACTGGCTAGCCAAACTTGCTAAATCTATGGACATCATGTTGAGTGAGAGATCCAGGCTCTAAGATGAAAGTGGAGAATGATTGAGGAAGACACCTGAAGTTTACTTGTGGCCTGTATGAACACATGTACCCATGATTGTGCACTTGCATGAACCACTTTAGACACCATACACATACAACACATCACATAGACACAATGTATTAATTTTTGACATGATTTATTGCTTATTTAAATATCCACTTCATTTTATAATACATGGGATATATTTTCTGTCTCATGAACACAAATATTTTTACTAGTTGACTCTTTAAGAAAAAATAATGAAGTCACGTTGATGGCTCACATCTTTAATGCCAGCACTTGGGAGGCAAAGGCAGACATTTCTGTTATTTCAAGGAGAGTATAGTCTATGAAGTGATCCAGGTCAGACAGGGTTACAGAGTGAAATGACCCCCCCCCTCTCTCTCACACACACACACACACACACACACACACACACACACACAGAGTATATGTGTATGTGTATATATATATATATATATATATATATATATATATATATATATAAAGTATTTTATTTCTCAGTCCTTTTACCACTTGTCTATTTTTTGCCAACCTTTAGGGCTTACAATTTTAATAAGAAGATGGTTAACAGGCCAATGATGACTATTCTAATTAATAGTTTCCAAAGATCAATGTAAACATTCTCTTAATGTAGTTTAAATATCCTTCCCAAAGGCTTGGCTAGAAAGGATTTATAGACTCATGTTCCAGTGTTTCTGCAAGAAATTGTTTCTAGTGATGCTGCAGGTTCAATAAGTTATTGACACAATCCTAAGGAGATTTTTTTTTTCAAAATTGTCAATACAGTTTACTGATGGAGACAAGCATGTGTAAATTCCTATCAGATTGGAGACTTTAGGAATTTTAAACTGTATTCCTGCCTATTGACCTAATTGGAAAATTTGTGCTGTATGTCTGAAGAATGACCTCATGTTGTTTACATCCTTTTCTCTGAAATGTGAAACTGTTACCTTCTGTGATCAACAGCCTTTGTAGATATGATTTTCTTGAGGTATCACGTATACCTGACATGTAGCTGTATGCATCAATAAAAGGCTTGAGGCAAAGAGCCTTGCTCTGAATGAAGAGAAGGCAATGTGCCCATGGAAACAGAATGAGGGTATAAGATCAGCAGCCAAGGAGTGTGGACTGAACACTCAGTAGTCCACCCAGTGAAGCGTCTCTAGATTTGTGTAACAACCCATCCATTGTTGTTTGATCCACTGCCTTTGTGGAGATGTATTACAGTAGCTATGGGAAATTAGTACAATGCCCTTTCAGATGTGTCATTGTGGAAGAGGAGGTAGAGGGATTGTAGGAACCAAAGGTTCCTGGCTGGAAATCACAAGTGGTGTAACTGCCTGCACATGACCTGCATAGGAGCAAGCCAGACAAAGTCCAAGTAGGCACGGAGGAGAGAGTCACGATTTAACTCTAGCAGGGTACACCCTAGAAGACAGTACAGAAGAGAAAGGAGTAGATTTGAGTTGAAGTCAGTCAGTTTAGATGCAGTACAGTGGAGTTGAGGTCATGGCAGTTAAGTTGGTGGCAGTTCAGTTCCTGTAGTTCAGTGGTCACTTTATTTATTTATTTATTTATTTATTTATTTATTTATTTATTTATTTATTTTTGTATCTAGTTGCTTTATTTTGTGCTGTTTACATAGAGTTGAGACAGGATGCTTATAATGAGTATCGCAATGCAATATCCAGATTGAAACCAGAGAGTTGGGGGTGGGGAAATCAGCATTTGAATTAACAAGGGTAAGGCATATACATTTTAAAAGAACATTATACCAACATTTCTCCCTTTAAGTCCAATAAAAGGCTCCTTTTCTTCTGCACAGTTATTAGCAGTTGATGGCTGTTGGGGAAGAAGACTCAGTTTTTATAAAAGTAATTTTTATTTGTCTAATATGATTGTCTTCTCAGAGGCTTACTGCTGAATAAGTTCACTCTAGTTCTTTCTGAACTCTGGCTGGCTGGTTCAACTCAGCTGTTCTGGCCCAAAACTTCTCTACAAGCTTACCAATTCAAACTGGATTTCATCAGCTTATGACTGAATTGCTCTGTTTGGCCTCAAGCTAATCTGGACAATCTACCTTCACTGTTTGGAAATAAAGGTGTGTACTTAGGGCATATCTATATTCCAGACAGAGGGATTACAGGTGTGTGGCTTGTCTGCATCCAGCTTAATCATGCAGACGTAGGTCTTTGGCCCTAATCCCTTGCCAGAGCAGACATGTTGCTGGATTACGATTTCTCTACAACTATTCTTCAGTGGCTCCTCAGGGGTCACCACTCACTTTCCACCAGATGGTTGACACAAGTGCACAGACAGGCAGCACTAGATGTCCTAAATTGACTTAAAGAGCACATTAACTTGGAATGAAAAAGTGGTGGTAGTGGTAGAGGGAAGGAATTGGAGTAGAGAAAATTGAGCATAGGTTTGATCAAAGCATGTTAAACACATGTATGGAATTTGTAAGCAATTAAAATAATTAATTATACTGTTTTAAAATAAACTTTTATTAGACAAACAATCCAGTATCACTTTAATAGCTCTTTCTCCATGCTATACACAAATTATTCTCAATCTCCGAGTAACAAGCCACAGGTGCATGCAACGTTTGTCTGTAACTCTATGCTAAAATTTATATAGTAGTAAATTATTTTCTTTCCATTCTTCTTTAAGAAATGAGTTCTGATTTCTTTAGCTACACTTATTTCAGTTATAATTTCACAAAGCAACCACTGTCATTGCTCTGCATGCCTGTAATGCAGGCAAATCTACTGTGTTAAAGCATAATTCACTGTTTAACAGACTTTGTACTTTTAGAAGGTAAATTGATTTTAGTAATATATTCATCACTAAGATGTGTGGTCATATAGCAATGAAGGCTCTTCTGCTTGAACAGAAAGTGCTTACAAATGTCCCTGTTTAGAAATCTGAGATCTCATTATCTGTTTGATTGAATAAATCCTGTGATACTGCCTCATCGGTACACCAGAAGTACTATGAAAGGAACCCCTACCCCCTCCCATCCAGGAATGAGTCCTTTGGAAGTCAGTAACTCACAGGAGAAATCAGCTGGCATAGAAAGACAAAAATCTTATACCAAGTATATGACTGCACCAAACATTTCCAGCATGATGGCAGATAGGGGACTCTCTGTTACTTGCATTTCAGAGAGAAACTAGGGCACATGTAGGGGAAGTAGCTTTCCTAGATCTCTGAGGAGGCAGGAGTAACAGCTGCACCTGCACCTGGTTGCACCTTCTGCATCCATCCTAGCCGTGGGTTGCTCATTCTGATTGCCTAGATGTGGAACAAGTCTTATGGTATGAGTGAGAAGTGTGGAAATGCATTGTGTTCCTCCATTTAATTTGATATTGGCTATACGCTTGGTATACACTGCCTTTATTGTTGAAGTGCCTTGTATCTCTGATATTTCCAAGACTTTTTACATGAAGGGGTATTGGATTTTGTAGAATGCTTTTTTTGGTATCTAATAAAATGATCATGTTTTTGTTGTTGCTGTTGTTTGTTTGTTTTTTCAGTCTGTTTATATGGTAGATTACCTTGATGGATATTGAACCACCCCTGCATGTCTGGGATGAATCCTATTTGATCATGTTGGGGGACAAATTTTTGATGTGTTCAAAGATTCGGTTTCCCAGTCTTTGATTGAGTATTTTTACATCAATATTCCTAAGGGAAATTGGCCTTCCTTCATAGATACTGAAGAGGACACCCTCTAACTAGACAGAACTCCTAGTGGAGGGAGGGGAACACCAAAATACCCACAAAAGCTTTGACCCAAAATTTACCCTGCCTGCAAGATATGCAAAGATAAAGATAGAGCAGAGATTGAATGTCCAACCAATGCCTAGCCCAGCCTGAGACCCACTCCATGGGAGAGAGCCAACCCCTGACACTATTAACAATATTCTATTATGCTCACAGACAGGAGCTGGGCATAATTGTCCTCTGAGAGGCTCCGTCTTTCAGAGGATCAAACAGATGCTAAGACTCACAGCCAACCACTGAACAAAGTGTAGGGGGTCTTGTGGAAGAGTAGTGGGGAGATAGAAGGACCTGCAGGTGACAGGAGCTCCCTAAGAAGACCCACAGAGCCAACTACCCAGGGCTCAGAAGGGTTTATGGAGACTGAAACATCAACGAAGGACTATGCATGGACTGGACCTACGTCCTCTACACAGATGTACACAGATGGGCAGCTGAGGCTTCATGTAGGTGTCCTAGTAAGGGGAATAAGGGCTATCTCTGCAACGGACTCTGTTGTCTGCTTTTTGATCATTCCCACGTGTGGCACTGCCTCTCCAGGCCACAGGAAGTGGATGTACTCAGTCTTGATGCAACTTGATGAGCTTGGGTGGGTGGGTAGGGGGACTCCCCTTTTCTGAAAGAAGAGGTAGGAAGGATGACACTAAGAGAGAGGAGGAAGGGGGCTATGATAGGGATGTAAAGTGATAAATAAGTAAATTAATTAAAACAACAATAGCAGCAGCAATAACAACAACAAAATGTGCACCACCATTAGCATTTTTGTGGTGGGACCTAATTTAATTTTGTAACATTTGTAATAGAGAAGGAGCAGCTTGTCACTCTGCTAGACTGGTTAGCTAGTTAGCTTCTGGGGTTCTCCTGTCCCTATCTTCCCATATATCAGCAGTGCTGGGTTTCCAGGCAAATACCAGGCTTTCATATACATGCTGAGGACCCTTACTCAGGCCCCTATGCTTGACTTGCCAGCAACTGACCCACTGAGTCATCTCCCCAAACCTAGGATTTAATCTGTAAACCAACACAAATCAGTGTTCCTGTACTTAGAAAAGACCACTTAAATAAACTTAAATGCATACTGGGAACAGTAGGAGTGAATTCAAATATATGTTGTTTTAAAGAGGAACTTTTTTAAATAATAATTTTTATTTTTTATATTGATCACAGGTTATTTACTTTGTATCCCAGCTGTAGCTCCCTCCCTCATTCTCTCCCAATTCCACCCTCCTTCCCTCTCTCATCTCCTCCTTGCCCTTTTCCAAGTCCACTGACAGGGGAGTCCTCCTCCCCTTCCATCTGACCCTAGCTTATCAGGTATCTTCAGGACTGGCTGCAATGTCCTTCTCTGGGGCCTAACAAGGCTGCTCTTCCCTCAGGGGAGGGGGGCGGTCAAAGAGCTAGCCACTGAGTTCATTTATACTCACTTACAAGTGAGTACTAGACCTATAAGAAAGGATAAACATACCAAAATCTGTACAGCTAAAGAAGATAAGCAAAAAGGAGGACCCTGGGTAAGATGATCAGTCCTCACTTAGAAAGACAAATGGGATGGACATTGGAAGTAGGAGAAAATAAGTAACAGGACAGGAGCCTACTGCAGAGGGCCTCTGAAAGACTCTACCTACCAGCGAATCAAAGCAGATGCTGAGACTCATAACCAAACCTTCAGCATAGTGCAGGGAATCATATGAAAGAAGGAGGAGTTAGCATGACCTGGAGAGGACAGGAGCTCCACAAGGACCAAATATATCAGGGCACGGGGGTCCTCTATGAGACTGATTCTCCAACCAAGGACCACATATAAATATAACCTAGAACCCCTGCTTGGATGTAGCCCGTGGTAGCTCAGTATCCAAGTAGCTTCCCTAGTAAGGAGAAAGAGGAACTTTTAAGGAGCATAATCCCCTGGCCTTATCTTCAGACCTGAAGGCTTCCTGAGCCCTGTACTTCCATCTTAGTGACTGAAGCCCTGAAGAGTGGGGTTAAATTTTGTGTCAGAATGGATTCTTAGAAAACTTGTTCATGATCCTTAAATGACATCTGGGATTCCACTCTTGTCAGAACCTAAAGGAAATTACAAATAGAAAACAAAAATAGATTGTGTCTACACTGTTGTGATTATGCTACCACTCTATTCCTTGATACCTCTATTACAAGTGAAGGAGATTTCATTTTAAATTGGGTCCTGCAGATAAAGAAAGATCAACAAGGGGCTTCAGTGAGAAGAGAACTTAGCTGAGCAGAATTCTCGGGGACCATGGAATTTATCACTCCCTACCTGACAACTGAATTTGCTTGCCCAGAAATTATCAAAACATAAATTATAACAACCTATTCCACAGAGATTTATATCGATCTCATTTTTGAAGACTTGAAAGGTTTTTGGATATAAATACTCGAGATAAAAATGTTCTCAAAATACAGACCTTAAATGAGCTCCAGTGACTTTTGGATAGCTTATAATTTTGCAAATGTTATGGTTATATGTCTGTACAAAGGTAATGCTGAGATAGCATTCAATCAGTGTGAAATATATTCAGTCATTTAGCTTCTTGGGTGCTTGTCATTCAGCAAAGCGCCATACATAGTGACCTTGATTTAACCCACTATCCACATCTCAGCATTTATGCATACCTGTTTGTTGCACTTATTTGTAAGTATGACCTCAGCAAATTTTATGATTCAGAGTTCATTATAGGGCAAAATGATTCAGTCATAAAGCCTTTTCTCCCAAGCCTAACCTCATCACTAGCCATATTCCTACATAAATGTTGATGACAAGGGGAAAAAAAAAAGGTCTAAAAAGAAAAGAGCTGAGAAGGAAGTGAGCTAGACAAGGTAGATAATGTTGAATAATCATGACACAGAAGAATTTTTATTCCAAGCACTCCTAGTTTAGGTGAAAACATTTGCCTGTCTGAATAAAGGCTGCTTTGCTGCGATGTGACTAATTTTCTCTGGCTTCCACCATATTGTACCTGACTCAACAACTTTCTAATGGTGATAAGCTAATAACTGCAGTACGCCTGTAAGTTCTCATTTTTGGAAGCTGCCTTTGTTTTATTTAGCTAAATATTAATTACATCAAAATGCATTGAAGATATTAAACATCTTGTCATGATTGCAAGAATGGAAGGCAGGTTAGAAAATTGAGGTTAAAATGTGTACTTCCCCCTTAGATATTTGGTGACAGATTTTTATATTAGCTACTTAGTAACTTTCTGGAATAATATATCTAACAAATGCACCTTAATGAAGAAGAGGTTCATCATGACACAGTCCATCAGGGTGGTGAAAGCATGGACGTGGGAGCTTCATGCAGTTGGTCACATAGCATCCACAGTGAGGAAATTAGAGCAACAAAACTATGCTCAGCCAGTTTTCTCTCTATTATGCATTCCCAGATTCTAGCCAAAGGAATCGTGCCACTCATTTTTGTGCTGTCTTCCTTAACATAATCCCACACAGGTGTGTTGGGAGCCATACAGGCGCCATTACAAGATGGCGCCGGCGTCCAGGTCCCCTAAGATTCAACCTTGCGGTAAACAAGTTAGCGCTTGCGCTACCCTGTGCCAAACCGCCCTCGGCATTTGCTAATGAGGGATCCTGGTTAGACCAATTAAATATGGCCATGCAGCCTGCACACCCAATCAGAGAAGATCACGCGATCCAGGTTTCTACTTAAGCAGTACCCGCTCTCCAGCTCGGGGTCTTCTGCTTCACATCTATAACTCAAGCTGTTTCCCCAATAAACCGTGATCAGAAGAATCCTAGAGTGTTGAGTCGTTACTGCTGGCTGAGCGCGCGCGACACAGGTGTGCATGCAGGCTTGCCTATTTATTCACTCCTAATCCCATCAAGTTGGTAACCAAGATTAACCACCATGGCTGGTAAATGGACCTTTACTTGTATGTCAAGAGGTGAGGTTGGGCAAGTAAATGCAATTTACTCATATAGCAAATAGTAATAATAATAATATCTCCTCTCTGTGTTCTTTTAGGAATGACACATGGAGACAGTGCAGAGATATCATTGAGAACTGTGCAGGAAAAGTTCATCTTGTAAGTTTTGGTGACTTTTACACAATTTTACAGTAGATGATGCTCATAGACAAGCTGGATAATCAGAATACTTCATTCATTATCACATTTTTATATATTTATGACAGTTCTTTTTATTCTGACCTTGAGCATGGAAAAACTTAGACTTTATAAACATTATAACAGAATGGTAAATTGCAGAGATGTAACTGTGGTTTCATGAAAACCAAGACCGCCAGTGCCGTTCATGGCCATTCCTGGAAGCTGATTGCAGTGAATAGAGTTGCTTTTGGCTGTGAGAACAGCACCTGCTCTCTGTTGACCCTTAGTGACTGTGCAAGTGTTAAGTGTTAAGGCAACTCTTAAGCACCCATGGTGCTGAGGATATTCATGCTTTCCAAAATAACAAAATAACATGTGATTATTAAAAATGCTTCTCTATAGAAAGTAGTGATGGTTGTGATCTAAGAAAAGTGATGTTGGCATATCTTAGTGACTATTTTATCTATATTGCTTAACATTAAAATGACATGAACTCAGTGGCTCGCTCTTTGAACTCCCTATGAGGGGAGAACAACCGTACTAGTCCACAGAGGAAGACAATGAAGCCAGTCCTGGTGAGACCTGACAGATTAGGGTCAGATGGAAAGGGAGGAGGACCTCCCCTATCACTGAGGAGAAGAGGGAGGGAGGGTGGGGTTGGGAGGCGGTGGGAGAGGGGGCTACAGCTGGGATACAAAGTGAATAAACTATAATTAATAAAAATAAAATTAAAATTAAAAAAAACAGAAAAAATCCAAAGGATGAATTTAAAAGGGACAAAATTCACTAATAGTTTACCTACCAAAAATTATATTTCTGAACTTTTGGTATTTATAAAAAACAAAGACGTTTTTACCTTTTCTTCTTTATCTTCTGTGGTAAGCACTTTGCACTATAGATAATAATAGTTTGAAGTTAGCATTTTGCACCTGTACTACAATCCATTGTATTTGGTACTGACTTATATGTGTAACTTCCTAATCAGTATAACACACACATCTTGCTGCAACCTTTAAATTTCATAATAAATGGCACTTACTTATCAAAGATAAGTATGCATCAATTCTGTTTGCCTGTTTATTTATTTATTTATTGCCACTATAGAGTAGTCTAACTTTGAAAGAATTGCAGTTGCTTGAATACTTGTCAATGATAAGGAACCCAGCGTTTTCCCCGCTTTGCTCTCATCATCAGAGTGAAAGAGCTTGCCTCTGCATCTCTGGGCATTTCCATAGCAGTAAGCTTGTCAACATCACACAGAGCATCATGTTTGCAGCCCTGACTTTAGTAAATGTGGCTTGATGGTATATTGAGAAAGTTTTGTCTGCTAATATTGTCTCTGCTTATGGGTTAATGTTCATTTGTCCCTGATATCAAGTGGCTAGAATCCTGGTAACTATGAAATGCTTTATAAACTATTACTTCATGTTTTCTTATTATGACTGAAAGACAATACCATGTCTGTTGCCTTGAGTGTGCATAGATCTTTATTTCAGTCAATGATGTCTTCATTCTTCATCTCCACTAGGCAGAGATTGACGGGCTATTTTTTATTCTTCATGATCAACAGTTTTATTTGATTCTTACTGATATTCATTTAATTTTTCCTTATTGAAGGACACCAGTATGTTGTTCCAATGTGTGTACAACTATAGATGATTCCTAGCTGGTCTTTCCAGGCCACAAACTGCCTCATTATTTTGCATTATCCATGCAAACACCAAAGAAAAAAAACAGTTTTGGGGAAAATTTTTATCCCAGGTATTTTTGAGTTTCATGATTGAACTAATCAGGCAACACACATCTTTATCACTTACACATACACTTATATGCACACAGAGGCAGACATTTGGCAGTATACCTAAAATAAGAGTTTGAATTTCTGATCTTCAATTAAAATAATTCTCTTGTTCAAAACCTTGTTGCATTTCTCAGTATTGATGAAATATTAGCATAAATATCAATGCTTTTTGTCAGAGTTCTTTAAATAACATGAGCTTCTTTTGATGATAAATACAGTCACATAATATTTGTAAATATTCCTTTTGATCCATGCTTGATCTTCCAGTCTTTGACTCTCAATAGCTTCAAATTTAAGTTTTCTAACACATAATTTAAACAGCAAACAAATTCTTAAGTGTCTAGTATAAAATATTGTAGTGTTCATCCATTTAAATGCTTCACTAGCTTTAGTTTTTCTCAAGTCATCATTATCTTAAGTTATAACATTCAATTTGTCCTTTCTTTCTCATAATTATAGCAAGTCAATTCTTTGATCAAATAATATTGTCCTTTATCTTACAATTTTCTAATCAGGAGATAGTTTCATTTGTATAGAACTCTGAGGCCGGATATCAAGTTTCAAGTATTTCCTTGAGATTATTAGTGTAGTTACTTTAATAGGAAGTTTTAATTTCTATATTCTTGTGGTTAAAAATTTAGTGTGTTTTAGAAATATTTTAAAAGCCCAGAGTGTCATTTTTATGCTCAAGTTAGTTTATTGCAAACAATAATCATTTCTGTGCAAAAATAAGGCAGTAATGTACAATCAAATCAAAATGGTCTTGTAGGGTGACTCAGCAGGTAAAAACACTTGCTACTATGCCTGATACCCAAGTTCAATCTCTGGAACTCACACAAAGATGAAAGGAAATATGAACCATGGCACAGGAACAGTAGTTAAAAATTTAAAACTTTATAAAATAAATTAAAGATATATGTCAACTACCCAGACAATAAAGCAACAGAAAGACCTAGTGAGAAGCTTATTGATATTGGAATGGGAAAAAATGTAGGTACAAGAACCTCAATTCACAGAGTTCAAAGCAAAGCAAGCAACCAACTAAAGAAACAAAACTTAAATGGGAACATATGAAAATTAAAACCTTCTACCAGTAAAGGAAATCCACAGACGACTGAAGAGACAATGTATGGAACTGGATAAAGTATTTGCAAGCTAAACATTTGAACAGGGGTAAGACCCATAATACAGAAAAGAAACTCCAAATGCTCAGCAGTATCTAAACAGAATTTTTAAGTCTAGACAATGAGTCTAAACACATAGCTCTATTTTTCACTTTTAAAAAATATTTTTATTTGAATTTTTATTAATTACACTTTATTCACTTTGTATCCCCCCCCCCGTAGCTTCCTCCCCCCTCCTCTCCCAATCCCATCCTCCCTCCCTCTTCTCCATCCATGTCCCTCCCCAAGTTAACTGATAGGGGAGGTCCTCCTCTCAGTCCTTCTGATCCTAGTCTATCAGATCTTACCAGGACTGGCTGCATTGTCTTCCTCTGTGGCCTGGTAAGGCTGCTCCCCTGTCAGGGGGAGGTGATCAAAATGCAGGAAAATCAGTTCTTGTCAAAGACATTCCCTGTTCCCTTTACTAAGGAACCCACTTGGACACTGAACTGCCATGGGCTATATCTGTGCACGGGCTCTAGGTTATCTCTGTCAATGGTCCTTGGCTGAAGTATCAGTCTCAGAAAAGACCCCTGTCCCCAGATTTTTTTGATATAATTTATTTTTATTTTTTAATATTAATAATAGTTTATTTACTTTGTGTCCTAGCTGTAGCCCCCTCACTCATTCCCTCTCAGTCCCACCCTCCCTCCCTCCTCTCCTCTTGCCCCTCTCTAAGTCCACTCATAGGGGAGGTCCTCCTCCCCTTCCATCTGACCCTAGCTTATCAGGTCTCACCAGGACTGGCTGCAATGTCCTCCTAAGTGGATTGCTAGGCTGCTCCTCCCATGGGAGCTGCAGAGGTCAAAGAGCTAGACATAGAGTTCATGCCAGAAAAAGTCTCTGTTCCCCTTACTAGGGAAGCCAGTTGGATACTGAACTGCCATGGGCTACATCTGAGCAGGGATTCTAGGTTATATCCATGCATGGTCCCTGGTTGGAGAATCAGTCTCAGACAAGCCCCTGAACCCAAATGTATTTGGTCCTTGTGGAGCTCCTGTTCTATCCAAATCTTACTAACTCTCTCTTCTTTCATATGATTCCCTGCACTCTGCTCAAAGTTATGTTATGAGTCTCAGCATCTGCTTTGATACACTGCTAGGTAGAGTCTTTCAGAGGCCCTCTATGGTAGGCTCCTATCCTGCTTCTCATTTTCTCCTACTTCCAATGTACATCATATTTGTCTTTCTAAGTAAGGATTGATCTCCTTGCCCTGGGTCTTCCTTCTTGTTTAGCTTCTTTAGGTGTACAAATATTAGTATGTTTATGCTATCTTATCTTATAGGTCTATTATCCACTTATAGGTGAGTATCTACCATATGTGTCTTTGTGCTTCTGGGATAGCTCACTGAGGATGATCTTTTCTAGGTCCCACAATTTGCTTGCAAATTTCATGATTTCCTTGGTTTTTTTTTTTTTTTTTACTGCTGAGTAGTTTTCCATTGTGTAAATGTACCACAATTTCTGTATCCATTCCTAAACTGAGGGACATCTGAATTGTTTCCAGGTTCTGGCTATTACGAATAAAGCTGCTACAACCATGGTTGAACAAATGTCTTTGTTGTGTACTTGATCATCCTTTGGATATATGCATAGGAGTGGTATAGCTGGATCTTAAGGAAGCACTATTCCTAATTGTCTGAGATAGCATCAGATTGATTTCCAAAGTGGTTGTACCAGTTTACATTCCCACTAGCAATGGAGGAAGGTTCCCCTTTCTCCAGGACATCTCCAGCATGTGATGTCACTTGACTTTTTGATCATAGCCATTCTGATGGGTGTGAGGTGAAATCTCAGGGTTGTTTTGATTTGCATCTCCCTGATGGCTAAGGACATTGAGCATTTCTTTAAGTGTTTCTCTGTCATTCTACAATCCTCTACAGAGAGTTCTCTGTTTAGCTCCATACCCCATTTTTAAAAAAAAAAACTTATTACTTGATTTGCTGTTTTTTAACTTCTTGAGCTCTTTGTATACACTGGATATTAGTCCTCTGTCAGATATAGGGTTGGTAGATATTGGTTGGCCAATCTGTAGGCAGTCGTTTTGTTTTGATGACAGAGTCTTTTGCTTTACAGAAGATTTTCAGTTTCTTGAGGTCCCATTTATTGATTGTTGCTCTTAGAGCCTGTGCTGTTGGTGTTCTGTTCAGGAAGTTGTCTCTTGTGCCAATGAGTTCTAGGCTGTTTCCCACTTTTTCTTCTAACCAATTTAATGTGTCTGCTTTTATGATGAGGTCATGATCAACTAAGCCCAGTTATTTTAATGTTAATTTTTATTAATCACACTTTATTCACTTTGTATCACCCCATAAACTTTTCTCTCCTCCTCTCCTAATCCCACCTTACCCCCCCCCACTTCTCCATACATGCCCTTCCACAAGTCCACTGATAGGGGATCTTCCTCTTCTTTTTCCTGATCCTAGTCTATCAGATCTCATCAGGAGTGGCAGCATTGTCTTCCTCTGTGGCCTGGTAAGGATGCTCCCTCATCATGGTGAGGTGATCAAAGAGCAGGCCAATCAGTTCATGTCAGAGGCAGTCCCTGTTCCCATTACTATGGAACTCACTTGGTCACTGAACTGCCATGGGCTACATCTGTGCAGGAGTTCTAGGTTATCTCCATGCATGCTACTTGGTTGGAGTATGAGTCTCAAGAAAGACCCCTGTGCTCAGATTTTTTGGTTCTGTTGCTCTCCTTATGGAGGTCCTATCCCCTCCAGATCTTACTGTTACCCTTTTTCATAAGATTCCATGCACTCTTCCCAACAGTTGGCCATCTGCTTTGATAGTCTGTAGGGCAGAGCCTTTCAGAGGCCATCTGTGGCGAGCTCCTAACTTGTTTCCTGTTTTCTTCTTCTGATGTCCATCCTCTTTGCCTTTTGGGATGGACATTGAGCATTTTAGCCAGAGTCCTCCCTCTTGATTAGTTTCTTTAGGTGTACAGATTTTAGTAGGTTTATCATATATTATATGTCTATATGAGTGAGTATATACCATGTGTGTCTTTCTGCTTCTGGGATAGCTCACTCAGGATGATCCTTTCCAGATCCCACCATTTATCTGCAAATTTCATGATTTCTTTGTTTTTTATTGCTGAGTAATATTCCATTGTGTAGATGTACCACAATTTTTGTATCCATTCCTCAGTTGAGAGACATCTGGGTTGTTTACAGCTTCTGGCTATTACAAATAAAGCTGCTATGAACATGGTTAAGTAAATGTCCTTGTTGTGTACTTGAGCCTCTTTTGGATATATGCCTAGAAGTGTTATAGCTCTAACTTGAGGTAGTGCTATTCCTAGTTGTCTGAGAAACCGCCAAATTAATTTTCAGAGTGGTTGTACAAGTATACATTTCCACCAGCAGTGGAGGAGGGTTCCCCTTTCTCCACAACCTCTCCATCATGTTCTGTTACTTGAGTTTTTGATCTTGGCCAATCTGATGGGTGTAAGGTGAAATCTCATGGTCCATTTGATTTGCATTTCCCTGATGGCTAATGACATTGAGCATTTCTTTATGTGTTTCTCTGCCATTCAATATTCCTCTATCGAGAATTCTCTGTTTAGCTCTGTTCTCCATTTTTTAATTAGATTACTTGATTTCAGTTTCATGAGGTCCCATTTATTGATTGTTGCTCTGAGAGCCTGTGCTTTTGGTGTTCTGTTCAGGAAATTGTCTCTTGTGTCAATAAGTTCTAGGGTCTTCCCCACTTTTTCTTCTAACCATTTAATGTGTCTGGTTTTATGTTGAGGTCTTTGATCTACTTGGACTTTAGTTTTGTGCAGGGTGATAAGGATGGATCTATTTTAATTTTTCCACATGTAGACATCCAGTTAGACCAGCACCATTTGTTGAAGATGCTGTCTTTTTCCATTGTATGGTTTTGGTATCTTTGTCAAAAATCAGGTATCCATAAGTGTGTGGGTTTATTTTGGTGTCTTCTATTCAGTTCCATTGATCCACCATTCTGTTTCTATGCCAGTACCATGTTGCTATTTTTACTATTGCTCTAAAGTACAGCTTGAGATCAGGGATGGAGACACCTTCAGAAGCTCTTTTATTGTATAGGTTTGTTTTAGCAATACTGGCTTTCTTGTTATTCCATATGAAGTTGAGAATTTTTCTTTCAAGGTCTGTAAAGAATTGTCTTGGTAATTTGATGGGAATTGCATTGAATCTGTAAATTGCTTTTGGTAAGATGGCCATTTTTACTATGTTAATCCTGCCAAGCCATGGACCTGGGAGATCTTTCCATCTTCTGATATCTTATTCTAATTCTTTCTTCAGAGACTTGAAATTTTTTTCATATGGATCTTTGACTTGCTTGGTTAGGTTCACACCAAGGCACTTTATGTGTTTTGTGGCTACTGTAAAGGGTGTTGCTTCCTTAATTTCTTTCTCAGCCCTTTTGTCTTTTGTATACAGGAGGGCTACTGATTTTATTTTTAGTTAATTTTATATAAGGCCACTTTGCTGAAGGTGTTTATCAACTGTAGGAATTCCCTGTTAGAATTTTTTGGGTCACTCAGGTATACTGCCATATTATCTGCAAATAATGATACTTTGACTTCTTCCTTTCTGATTTCTATCCCTTTGATCTCCTTCAATTGTCTTATTGCTCCAGCAAGGACTTCCAAAACTATGTTGAAGAGACTTGGAGAGGGTGGGCATTCTTGCCTTGTCCCTATTTCATTGGGATTGATTTAAGTTTCTCTATATTTAGTTTGATGTTGGCTATAGGGTTGCTGTATATTGCCTTTACTATGTTTAGGTATGTGCCTCATATCCCTGATCTCTCCAATATTTTAAACATGAATGGATGTTGAATTTTATCAAATGCTTTTTCAGCATCTAAGGAGACTATCATGTGTTTTTTTTTCCTTTCAGTTTGTTAATATGGTGGATCACATTGATGGATTTCCATGTATGGAACCACCCCTGCATGCCTGGGATGAAGCCTACTTGGTCATAGTGGATGTTATCTTTGATGTGTTCTTGAATTCGGTTTGCAAGTATTTTGTTGAGTATTTTTGCATCGATGTTCATAAGGGAGATTGGCCTGAAGTTCTCTGTCTTTGTTGTGTCTTTGTGAGGTTTAGGTACCAAGGTGACTGTGGCTTCATAGAATGAGTTTGGTAGTGTTCCTTCTGTTTCTGTTTTGTGGATTAGTTTGAAGAGAATTGGAGTTAGCTCTTCTTTGAAGGTCTGGTAGAATTCTGCACCAAAACCATCTGGTCCTGGACTTTTTTTTAGATGGGAGACTTTTCATGACTGCTTCTATTTCCTTAGGGGATATAGGACAGTTTAATTGATTTATCTGATATTGATTCAGCTTTGGCAAGTGGAGTTTATCAGGATAATTGTCCATTTCATTTAAATTTTCAAATTTTGTTGCGTATAGACTTTTGAAGTAAGTCCTAATGATTGCTTGGATTTCCTCAGTGTCTCTAGTTTTTTCCCCCCTTTTCATTTCTGATTTTGTTGATTTGGATGGTGTCTCGCTGCCTTTTAGTTAGCTTGGCTAAGGATTTATCTATCTTGTTGATTTTCTCAAAGAACCAGCTCTTGGTTTCATTGATTCTTTGAATTGTTTTATTTGTTTCTAATTGATTGATTTCAGCACTGAGTTTGATTATTTCTAGCTTTCTACTCCTTTTTGGTATGTCTACTTCTTTTTTTCCTAGGGCTTTTAGGTGAGCCATTAAGTTGGCTGAATGAGATGTCTTGATTTTCTTCTTGAAGGCATTTAGTGCTATGAACTTTCTTTTAGCATTGCTTTCATTGTGTCCCATAATTTTGTGTATGTTGTGTCTTCATTTTCATTGAATTCTAGGAAGACTTTAATTTCTTTCTTTATTTCTTCCCTGATCCAGGTTTCATTTAGTAGCAAGTTGTTCACTTTCCATGTGTGTGTAGGCTTTTTGCTATTTCTGTTGTTGTTGAGGTCCAGCTTTAGTCCATGTTGATCAGATAGGATACAAGGGATTATTTCAATCTTCTTGTATTTGTTGAGTCTTGCTTTGTGACCAACCATATGGCCTATTTTGGGGAAGGTTCCATGATGTGCTGAGAAGAAGGTAAATTCTTTTGTGTTTGGGTGTAAGGTTCTGTAAATGTCTGTGAGGTCCATTTGATTCATGACCTCTGTTAGAGACATTGTTTCTTTGTTTAATTCCTGTTCTGTTGACCTGTCCTTTGTTGACAGTGGGTTGATGAAGTCTCCCACTATTAATGTGTGGGGATTTATGTGTGGCTTAAGGTTTATCATTGTTTCTTTTACAAATGTGGGTGCCCTTGTATTTGGGGCATAGATGTTCAGGATTGTGATGTCTTCCTGGTGGAATATTCCCTTAATGTGTATGAAGTGTCCTTCTCATCTCTTTTTATTAATTTTGGCTGAAAGTCTATTTTATCAGACATTAGAATGGCTACTCTTGCTTGCTTCTTGTGTCCATTTGCTTGGAGAGCCGTCTTCCAGCCCTTTACCCTTAGGTAATATCTATCTTTGTGCCTTAGGTGTGTTTCTTGTATGCAACAGATTGCTGGGTCTTGTTTATGCATCTATTCTGTTAGTCTGTGTCTTTTTATTGGAGAATTGAGTCCATTGATGTTGATAGAGATTAATGACCAGTGGCTGTTAGACCCTTTGATTTTGATGTTGGCTGTGGCCAATAAGGTTGTGTGCTTGGTTGTTTTTTGTTTTACTGTAGTAAGGTTAATTATTTCCTGTGTTTTCTTGAAAGTAGCCAATTTTCTTGGGTTGTATTTTCCCTTCCAGTGTCTTCTGTAATGCTGAATTTGTGTGTAGGTATTGTCGAAATTTGTTTTTGTCATTGAATATCTTGTTTTCTCCATCTATGAGGACTGAGAGTTTTGCTGGGTATAGTAGCCTGGGCTGACATCTGTGTTCTCTTAGGGTCTGCATGATATCCATCCAGGCCCTTCTGGCTTTCATAGTCTCTGTTGAGAAGTCAGGTGTTATTCTGATGGGTTTGCCATTATATGTTACTTAGCCTTTTTCCCTTGCAGCTTTTAGTATTTTTTCTTTGTTCTGTATACTTACTGTTTTGATTATTAAATGGTGAGAAAATTTTCTTTTCTGGTCTAATTTATTGGGTGTTTTGTAGACCTCTTGTATTCTTATTGGCCTCTCCTTTAAGTTGGGGAATTTTTTTTCAATGATTTTGTTGAAAATATTTTCTGGGCCTTGGAGGAGGGAATCTTCTTTTTTCTCTATTCTTATTATTTAATTTTTTTCATTTTGTCTTTAATTTTCGTACAGTTTGTGTCAAGAATTTTTTAGATTTAACGTTTTATTTGATGGATACATTGATTTCTTCCATTGTTTCTTCCACATCTGAGATTCTTTCTTCCATCTCTTGTAGTCTATTGGTTATACTAACCTCTGTAGTTCCTGTTTCTTCCCTAAGTTCTTTCTTTCTGTAATTTCCTCCATTTGTGTTTTATTTAATTTTTCCACTTCTATTTTTAGATCTTGAGCCATTTTGTTGATTTCCTTCACCTGTCTGACTGTATTTTCCTTCAATTTCTTCAACTGTTTGTTTGAACAATCCTCTGTTTCTTTTATTTCTTTCAGTGATTTAAGTATTTCCTCTATAAAGTCCACAAACTGTTTGGCTACAACTTCCTGTATTTCTTTACAGATGGCCATATTCTGTGTGTCTTTATCTTCCTCTATTTCTTTATGGATGGCCATAATCTGTTTGACTTTATCTTCCTCCAGTTCATTACACATTTTATTTGTTTCCTTTATTATTCTCTTCATACTCTTCAGAAGCATAGATGTTAGGTCATCTTCTTGAATTTTAATTATGCTGGGGTGTCCAGTGTTACTTGCACCTGTATAAGTGGGTTCTGGAGATGCCATATTGCTCTGTGTTTTTTTGGTTGAGCTTTTACACTGGCCTCTACCCGTTGGGCTATCCTAGGTGTTAGTTTCTGGTGGTTTCTGGAATCCTGTAGTGGAGAGAATCCCCTTGGCAGGAAGATGATTTTTCCTGAAGGAAGCCTCCTCAGCTTTTTGGGTATGGTCACTGAATGGCCCGTGTTTTTCAGGAGTGTGACAGCTCACCTCAGGCATAAAGACCTGAGTCATAACTGTGGTCCTTGTTAGTTAAGAGGGCTCTCCTCTCACTCAGAGAATTCCTGGAGACAGCTGCCCTGCTTCTGGGTTTCTTGCTGTTAATTTAGTGAGCTGCTGCTGTAACCTAGGTGCCCCATGGTTTGGTAAGTTTAATTAGGGATAAGTGGTTGCCCCTTGGAGTAGTTCTGGGGGTTGATCTCAGGGATCACAGGCTTCTGTAGGTCTCAGGTTGGGGCTCTGTGCCCCAGAGCTCAAGTGGTAGTCAGTGGCAGGTGAGCACTGCTCTCATGTGTGCATCTGGAGGCTAGAGTCAGGAGCCTGTGGATAGCTAGAAACTTTTCTGGAACTAGGTGTCCTGAGGTAGGGTCAGGTGTTTCTCCCATCATAGGGTTTTCTCCCAAGAGGAAGGCCCAGTCCTTGGTTTGGCAGGTAGAGTTCGTGGGCGCTGGCGGGTGGTGGCTCCAAGCTGGTGACTGGTTAGGAACCTGAGACCTTTTCCTGGGAACTTTCCCATGTGTGCTGGGGGAGGGGCATCGGCTGAGTGCTCTAAGCTGTCTCCCTCCCTGTGGGGTTTTCTCCTGACAGGGTTTCCCTGTCTCTGGTGACCTGGGGGTCACAGGTCTGTCTGAGAAGGATAGTTGGTGTACAGCATGTCTCTGGGCTGGCAGCGTCCTCCCACTGATCTGAGGGACCTTTTCCAGGAATAGACTGGGTGACCTTGAGTCAGTCCCCATTTGCTTCTTTCCCTGTGGTGTTTTCTCCTGAAAGAGAAACCCAGTCTCTGATACTCTGAGGCACACAGTTCTGTATGTGATGGAGAGTTGGGCATGCAACAAGTCTGTGCTTGAGGGTGGAGCCCCGTTCAGGGCTGGCAATGTGTGCCAGTCATTTTGTGCGACCTTTTCCAGGGAAAGACTGGGTGACTTGAGGTCAGTCCCATTTCCTTCCTCCCCTGTGAGTCTTTCTCGCAATGGGACTCCCAGTCTCTGGTGTTTTTGTGCCCACCGTTCAGCCTGTGAAGGTGATCAGGACTAGCAGGAATGCAACTTTGGTCTGGCTGCTGAGTGCCTGCAGGACCTGTGATCTCTTCCGAGTTCTGGCTGGGTGACCTGAGAGTGGACCTGACTGATTCCCACACCATGAAGTTTCCTCTCACCTGGGAAACACAACCGCTGTTGTTTTAAGGCCCAGAGTTCAGGCTCTTGGCCGCTGTACTGAAAATGCTGTCCTGCTCCTCAGAAGCAGTGTCTTCCTGGCGCCGCCATCTTGTAACTCCATGCCCAGATTTTTAAAACAAGGCTCTTAAAAGAAAAATTTCATGTGGCCAAAAGTATAACAAAAATCTCAACATTACTAGTCATCATAGAAATACAGAGAAAACCACTAATAATATCACCTCATTCTAGAAAGTGGAATTGTCAAAAAGTTAAAGGCATTGGGCTGGAGGGAAGGATCCATGGTCAACTGATTTCTGCCCATTCAGAAGACTTGAGCCTGTTTTCCAGTACCCACATGGTGGCTCAGAACTACTATAACTCAAAGTTTAGGGCATCCTGTGTTCTGTGCTGCCCTCCGCAGGCACTCCCACTTACATGCACACACACACACACACACACACACACACACAGAGAGAGAGAGAGGGGGGGGGAGAAGGAGAGAGAAGGAGAGAGAGAGAGTTAGGCAAAATAGACCCAAAGACTGACAAAACACTGACTGTTCAAAGTGCTTTGAAGAAGAGGGAGTACTATTATCAATAGCCAAGAAATTTAAAACTATGTTGGAGAAACTCTGATGACTGGGCTTCAAGTTGTATGTACAATGGAGACTCACAATTTGCATGTCTTTCTAAAAAGACAGAAGGGAGACTTAGCTTGTGGTGAGGAAATGACAAATGTTTGGGGAAGTAAATGGATTTAACATTATTTAAACACTACACAGTATTTACATATCACTTCATCACTTGGACCTCATACATATGTATAGTTTTTATGTCTAGGCTAAAATCTCCTTAAGCAAAAGAATGAAAGAAAAATAATTATTCCAAATACAAAATGTAGCACTGAGTTACTTGGGTAGTCCCCTAGTTTCTTGTTCCATGACAATATGAAACAAACTGAGTAATTTAAATCAACAAAAAAAATTGTTCTATTTCCCTTCATTGAGAAAACAATAAGAATAGATCATAAAAATAACCCTCTGTATCATTCTTTTTTTTTTTATCAGTTACATTTTATTAATTCTGTATCCCAGCCGTGCCCCGAACCCTCGTTCCCTCCCACTCCCTCCCTCCCTCCCTCATCACCACTGTGCCCCTTTCTAAGTCCACTGATAGGGGGGACCTCCTCCCATTCATCTGATCCTGTTTTATCAGGTATCTTCATTGAGTTCCTGTTAGAAATAGTCCTTGTTCCCCTCACTTTGGGAAACCAATTGGTTACTGAGCTACGAATTTCCATAAACAACATAGTTTATCTTACAGTGTGCATCCATTAAGTATTACTGCCTTCAATCTGTCAGCTCTTCAACAGTCGTTTCCCTGGATTTATATGGAAAGCTTGTAAAAAAAATCTTATTGACTCTTTTATTATTCAGTATGTTAATTTAATGTTTTTTGAAAAATGAATAAAATCTAAATGCTGAAAGAAAAAAAAATTTGTTCTAGGTGTCTGCAGTCATGGTGTGGGCTGAGGCATGGCTTTCCTCCTTTTTCTTGATGAGGACCTATCCTTGGATCTCTCAGGTTCTGGAAGCTTTCGACAATCATCTATAATAAGTCTTGTTCTGTATTAATCTTGGGCTCCTCCTCTGAGAATCCACGTGTGTGTGTGTGTGTGTGTGTGTGTGTGTGTGTGTGTGTCCTGATTTCCCTCTCAGAAGGACACAGTGCCCAGTGGATGAGCTGTTTCTGTAAATCCTAAAAACTAGAGTCCTGTGAGTTTTCTGGTCTACGGGGAAAGGAAACATGAACCTTTTCAAGAAGATATCATACCAACTCTTCCTCTGCCTTTGGGAAGGACCAATGTGCTTTACTCAGTCTGCTGATTCCATTCCTAATGTCTTGCTGAAATGCCCTCGGTATTTGAACTTAGGTCAAGTTCAAAGATGTTTGAACTTGGCAGTCTTTGTTCCCTTTAATGGAACTGATCTTTAGGTTCTTGTAGTAGCACAAACTTTCTGGATTTATGATCATTATACAAAGGGGCTCTTAACATTTGCAAAAGATTATCTACAATTGCTTCACTCATGGTGACTGCTGCCATACTTACGCTTTTGACTCTGATTCATTTCCTGATCAATGGCTTTTACTTGATTCAAGTACCAACACTTCTGTGAGTATGATGTTAATTAACAGTACTGCTCCAGTCCTTGAAAGATGTGCATATCAGTGATCTCCTCTGCTTTTTTGAATATTTCTGGAAACTCATAAGGAAGTCCAGTCCAAATATGGGGAATTGTTCATACTTTTAAATCTGATGCCTCCACTCCTAAGCATTAAATTATTTATTTCAAGAAGGTATGTGAATCATAAGTATATAGGAAAAACTTTGGTGTGTAAATGAGTAAATTCTTTATTGAAAATATTGCATAGGTTATTTTAGAGAAAGAATAAATTTGTGGCATGTAAACAATCCTAGAAGCAAAGGTTACACTTTTATATTCACTTAAATGACATTTTGTACAACATGATCTGTAGACCTTGTAACAGTCCCACCATTTTCTAAGGCTGTGTGGGTCTGTTTTCCAGTACTGTGGTTAGTACCTGAGAATGTCAGCTTATGAAGAAAAGTTTATTTATTTTGGATTATAGTTTTGGAAGCTTCAGTCCATGGCTGCCTACCCCCATTGCTTATTTGCTGTGTGAGGCAGCTCACTGTGAGGGAAATACACAGCAAATCAGCTTCTTTCTTCATAAGCATGACAGCAACTAGAAAGATAAGGCGTTCTCTTCAGGAGTATGCTGCATGACAAGATGACTTTCAACACCCCCTCAGCTCTTACAGATTCAACACCAGCTCAATGGTGCCATGGACAAGAACTGTGCCTTTAAGGATGGGGGATGATCATGCAAACTATAATGAAGTCCTAATTCCTCACTTGACTGTTCTGTCACTAAAATTTAGCAGAACTTTGTTTTAATTCAAATGATAGAATAGTCCTCTCTGAAAAAATTATACCATGTTATGTAAACTAGAAAGAATATACTAGAAAAATGAACATTAGTTAACGATGTTGCCCAAAGGAAGTAAAATTGGTAGGAAAAATAATCATTCAAAATAAAATGGGTAAGAAAATCTCCATGTGTATGCTCTGTGCTGGAGATGATTGTCACCAAACAAGGTAATTTTGGCTAGTATAATAAAATAAATCCCTAAAGAATAATCTTGTAGAGGAAATTCTAGACATTGTCATATGTCAAATTCAGTGGGAGCAAGATACTATGAATCACCAGGAGCTTCAAATGTAAAAGAAAGAACTTTTAGATTTAGATATTAAATATATGATAACATTCTTGCATAGAAGCAAATTTTGTTCTATTGGGAAATATAATTTCTTGTAGAAAAAAACAACAACTTGGTATTGGACATTGATATGGAAAATGGTGGGTCATTATGACTTAAGTGTGAGGTTACTTCTTGTCCCATGTTTCTAAGTCTTGATGTTTAATTCAAACAAGGGTCAAAACAACCATTTTGTTCTTTTTTAACCAAAACTGAGTTTTACAAGCTATTCACTATGAGTCTAAAAGTGCTTGTAGGAGAGTGATTTAAGGATTTAAAGCCCACTGTCCACACAGTCATTTATGTGCCCCCCCCACATACTTATGGAAACCCGGCTACCAACACATTCTAACTGACATATCAGCCTTAAATACTATAACAATTTCCCATTAGTCCCATGGACATCACTAATTTTTTTTTAGATCAAAGACTCTATTTGAACAACTGAGATGGTCCAAACCAATCTAACAAAGCAAAAACTGAGAAAATGTTTAACAAACATCATGAAAAAATGTATTTTTAATTTATTGAGTGAGTTTTTATTCTAACTTATTATCTAATCTATTTTCACCTATCATCTAGCAATCATCTATCTATCTATCTGTCTGTCTGTCTGTCTGTCTGTCTGTCTGTCTGTCTGATTGTTATGTATTTGTCTGTCTGTGTCTGTATGCCCATGCATTATGGCATTCATATAAAGAACAGAGGACAAATTGTGGGAGCCAATTCTCTTACTCGGTGATTCCGAAGGAAATTTCAGCACATTTCATCTGAGAAGAGTTTGAATGAAGTTAATATCTTTTTGCATAACTATACAAGATTTTGCTTATACTTTTCCGATTAATTAGAACAGAAGAAAAAAGCCCCACAAATTAAAATGGTGGTGCAGCTAGCGCTGTTGACCTCTCATGTATTTGTTAGCCTAGAACAATGATGGCTGATCTTTGTGATGTATTGATATCAGGCCAGAGACTCAGTAGACTACCCCTAAAGTCCTTTTTATTTTTGCTTTTCTTTCCCCTAAATTAATGATTATCTATAATGCATATTTCCAAAACTTGTAGGACATTTCAATTCTAAGAAATTTTCAAAAAAATCAAAAAGAAAAGACAGTTCTTCAAAAGAATAACAGGAAACCTACTGCCCAAGTACAGAAAATGGAAGGTCACAGAACAGCTGAATAATAGCTTTGAAGGGTGGAGTACTGATTTCTGTCAACTTGGAGCTCAAGATCCATTGTAATATTATCCAAAAGATGTTTTCAGAAAAAGAAATTTGAAAGGAAATTCTTTATGAACTAAGCAATATTTAGGACCTGCATCTTTTCTTTCTTTTCTTTTTAAGAAAAAGACCAAGATATTAATTAAAAGGATCAAGATAAAAAAAATTAAATAAAAGAATTAGAACTGGTAAACAACTCAATAAATACAAAATACCACTGTCTTTAAAACCATGTGTACATGATTTTACATGGTGGGGGTTGGTTAAAATATAGACTTAAATGGCATGAGATATAAGCTATAGTGGAAAAATCCTGATTTTAACAGTCATGGCCTGATGTGCCTATGAGAAAACACTGCACACTGTGGTAACTTAAGGACTTGTGTTATGACTACTGAGTAACCATTAAAAGGTACAATGGAAGAATGTTCTAATGAATCTATTAAGCTAACAGGAAAGTGAAATTGGATAATAAAAAATAATACATCACTTAAATATAACTGAACAAATTCTTTAATCAAAAAATAACCTTGTTAGCCTTGATACAGACATTGAGATGTAAAGAATAAAACATGAAAACATTAACGGTAATCTTTTATATTTTGCTATATAATTGTCTTATACACGTATCAGTTATGCCAACATTGACTCTCAGGTATGATTGCCTTTGCTGCCCTCACTGCCCCATGAGTACTCCAGGAACATATTTACTTTCGTTCTCAAGGCAAATACAAGATGTTTCTTGGGAATCTGCTGACCTTATGCATTTATTTGCTGCCCTCATTAAATTATAAGCCTGAGAATTGTGTAGAACTCCTAGAAAAAAATGTGTAATGTATTGCAAGGTAACGATGCAGACTGAATACAATTCTAATACAATACAGAGAACTTTCAAATAATAAATAAAAGGTCTCTTTGTTTGTGTACCATGAAACCTCCATGCACTTCTGCCACCTGAAGATCTGATGTCATATCAGAACACAAGAGGAGATAAAACGTGAAAGAAGTCCTTTGTTTGACTGGCCCCAGTCTCGAGGATTCAATATGGAGATTGCATTTTCTCCCTCCAACCCTTCCTCTTGTTCTCCACATTTTTTTCTTTCCTGTTTTTGGACCTAACACAGAATACACAAACATCTATTCACACACACACACACACACACACACACACACATACACACACAGAGAGAGAGAGAGAGAGAGAGAGAGAGAGATGAGAAATCAAGAATACAGATGAAGCAAATATAGCATTATGCTGAGCACCATTAAAACGGAAAATATACTAAAAAAGCATATAGTTTAAAGAACAAAAGGAAGATGTAGAAAAGAGTGAAATATTAACTTTTTCCTTCCTTAATCCTGTTTCTCTCTCTTCTTTCTCTATACCCTGTTCTTTTTGTGGTGATTGTATTCATATTCACTAGCCCATTATACTGAGTTACTTGACTCCAAGAATTAGACAACTTTTTAGCTTTACGGAAACAATTATGCCATAGTAACACATTATATATTTAATTAACCACATTTGATGCTTATTAATATAAAATTATTTTTTTCTTTTGATGTTAGAACAGAAACTAAGTGCAAATTATAACCACATCTAAAATTATTATCACTGTAGTTATTGGACTAACATATTTTTATGTAAGTGATAGAAAAATGTTAAACATCTAAAAATTATGTTCTCCAGAAAATCCACAGAGGAGCAAACTTTCCTGCTTTCTTCCTCTTCAACTTTGTTGTTTAAAACATGCCTCTTTTTCCTGAAAGACAGGCAGTGTGTCAGAGTTTGATGAATTGTTTAGGTTCTCACTGTGGTTGCAGGAGGAACCATGGGGAACCCTGGGAAACTGAATGCCTCCTTAGAATATAAAGTAAGCAATGCTGAAGTTATGTTACAAGCAGATATAGGAAGAGAAGATGATGAAACATTTGCTTTTATTAAAAAACTATTACGTGAAAAGTCAGGCAGGCAGGAGTCTGTTCAAAATGAATGCTTCATCTGCAGCCATCATTGCCCCTCCTGAGATTGTGTATTCAGTCAACCAGTCCTCTAATAGAGTTCAAAGAGATGCAGACACACTAGAGCAGAACTGGGACATGATTTCATATTGTACATCTACAAGCAGAAGACTAATATTTCATCTTTGGAAGTTATTGTGAGTTTAGTTACCAGACAGTAAATATAGCTTGAATCCTGGGGATTATAATAGTGCTCTTTGGTGCACTCTTCTTTTTATAACAAAAATAAAAATTATCTGCTACTTTCAAACAGACTCAAAGTTCCTAGTCTTTTTTGTATAAAAAAACTGAACATAGCAGTATATTTAGAAACATTTATAAATACTAAAACATATAGTTGCTCTTATTATCATTAATTCTCAGAGTTTGCTATGTGAGATTTCTACTGCCAAAGAAAACATTCAAATGGTACACAAACATACAAGAGAATAATACAGTGATTGTTTTCTGTTCTCACAAAAAACCTTATTTTGGAGGGAGAAAATCATCATTGTTTAATGTTTTCTGACTTAAGTATGTTTAATGATTCAAGTCCAGAAGCCTTACAAGGAGACCTGCACTCCCATGAATGTATCTATCGAGTGTTAAAATTTTTATTAAGTTCCACAGGAGAAACTAACTTCCTGTGAGGTTGGTGGGGAACACTTTTATTTGGAGAAATTCATACTGTTTAGGTTCTTTAGCTTCCATAATTAATGTGAAAATTCCTATCCATTATCTGGAAATATTTACAGTATTGCCTTACAACCCATGTCTGCTTCTACCATTATAAAACAGTTATATAACAGTTACAACTTTGTTCCTTCAGAGTGATAGGAAAGACACAGGATAATACTATATGGAGAATATTATTATCTGCACTCACTAAAAACGACAACAACAAAAACAAAACAAAACAAAATGATGTGAAAGGAACACTTAGGGACAACTTTTGGCAGTTAATATATCTTCTTAGAATTTCCTCCTGCTAAATAGAGGAAATTTTCCTAAGTAGGGTAAAAGTTCAAGTAGACATGGGAGAAAATAAAAACAGATGCTGAGCTCTGCCCAAGAACTTCCCACTCCAGCAAGAACCATCCAGGTCAAGGTAAAGGGAGAAGAATGGCCAAATTTGTTTATATGCTTGGCCAATGAAAGACCAAATGAATAAAGCTGCTACAAACATGGTTGAGCAAATGTCCTTTTTGTGTACTTGAGCATCTTTTGGATATATGCCTAGGAGTGGTAAAACTGGGTCTTGAGGAAGCGCTATTCCTAGTTGTCTGAGAAAGTGCCAGATTAATTTCCAGAGTGGTTGTACAAGTTTACATTCCTACCAGCAGTGGAGTAGAGTTCCCCTTTCTCCACATCTTCTCCAGCATGTGTTGTCACTTGAGTTTTTGATCTTAGCCATTCTGATGGGTGTAAGGTTTGATCTGCATTTCCTTGATGACTAAGGACATTCAACATTTCCTTAAGTGTTTCTCTGTCAATCAATATTCCTCTACAGAATATTTTCTCTTTAGCTCTGTACCCCATTTTTTAATTGGGTTACTTGATTGTTGGTGTTTAATTTCTTGATTTATTTTATATATTCTGGATATTAGCCCTCTGTCAGATATAGGGTTGGTGAAGATTCTTTCCTTATCTGTAGGCTGTTGTTTTGTTCTGACAACAGTGTCCTTTGCTTTACAGAAGCTTTTCAGTTTCATGAGGTCCCATTTATTGATTGTTGTTGCTCTTAGAGCCTGTGCTGTTGGTGTTCTGTTCAGAAAATTGTCTCCTGTGCCAATGAGTTCTAGGCTTTTCCTCACTTTCTCTTCTAACAGATTTAGTGTGTCTGGTTTTAAATCGAGGTCTTTGATCCACAGGAACCTGCCACAGAGGACCTCTGAAAGGCTGTACCCTGCAGGGTATCAAAGCAGATGCTGAGACTTATGGCTAACCTTTGAGTAGAGTACAGGGAATCTTATGAAAGAAGTGGGAAATAGTAAGACCTGGAGAGCTTACTCTGGAGCTCCACAAGGAGAGCAATAGAACAAAAAAAATCTGGGCACTGGAATCTTTTCTGAGACTGATACTCTAACCAAGGACCATTTATGGAGATAACCTAGAACCCTTGCACAGATGTACTTCAGTGTCAGTTCATGGCAGTGTCAACTCATGACAGTTCAGTATCCAAGTGGGTTCCCTATTAATGGGAACAGGGACTGTCTCTGACATGAACTGATTGTCCTGTTCTTTGACCACCTACCTCTAAGGGAAGAGAAGCCTTGCCAGGCCACAGAGGAAGACAATGCAGCCAGTCCTGATGTGACCTGATAGACTAGAATCAGAAGGAAGGGGAGGAAGACCTCCCCTATCAGTGGATTGGGGGAGGGGCATGGGTGGAGAAGGGGGAAGGGGTGGAGTTGGGAGGGGAGGAAGAAGGGAGCTACAAAAGGGATACAAAGTGAATAAACTGTAATTAATAAAAATTAAAATTATAATAAAAGAAAGACCAAATGAACAATTTGTTTTCCTCCCTCTCTGAAGCACAGCCTCAAAAATATGGAAATACCATGATAACAAAGCTACTTACAGAGCATCTAAGCATATATAATGTCAAAATAGATCCATATTTATCACCCTGAACAAAACTAAAGTCAAAGTGGATCAAAGACCTCAACATAAAACCAGATACTCTAAATCAATTGGAAAAAAAAGTGGGGAACTCATTGACACAGGAGACAACTTCCTGAACAGAACACCAACAGCACAGACTCTAAGAGCAACAATCAATAAATGGGACCTCATGAAACTGAAAAGCTTCTGTAAAGCAAAGGGCACCGTCATCAAAACAAAGAGACTGCCTACAGATTGGGAAAGAATCTTCACTAACCCTTTATCTGACAGAGGACTAATATGCAGTATATACAAAGAACTAAAGAAGCTGAAAAGCAGCAAACCAAGTAATCCATTTAAAAAATGGGGAACAGAGCTAAACAGAACTCTCTGTAGAGGAATATCAAATGGCAGAGAAACACTTAAAGAAATGATCATCCTCATTAGCCATCAGGGAAATGCAAATCAAAACAACCCTGAGATATCACCTTACACCCATCAGAATGGCCAAGATGAAAAACTCAATTGACAACACATGCTGGAGAGGTTGTGGAGAAAGGGGAACCCTCCTCCACTGCTGGTGGGAATGTAAACTGGTACAACCACTCTGGAAAGCTATCTGGCGCTTTCTAAGACAATTAGGAATAGTGCTTCCTCAAGACCCAGCTATACCACTGCTAGGTATATACCCAAAGCTTGCTCAAGTACACAAAAGGGATACTTGCTCAACCATGTTTATAGCAGCTTTATTTGTAATAGCCAGAACCTGGAAACAACCCAGATGTCCATCAACGGAGAAATGGGTACAGAAATTGTGGTAATTTTACACAATGGAATACTACTCAGCAATCAAAAAGGAGGAAATCATGAAATTTGCAGGCAAATGGTGGGATCTAGAAAAGATCATTCTGAGTGAAATATCCCAGAAGGAGAAAGGCAAATACGGTATATACTCACTTATATAGACTTATAAGATATGATAAACATAATGAAATCTATACACCTAAAAAAGATAATCAAGAGAGCAGACATGGGGTAAGATGATCAATCCTCGTTTAGAAAGACAGTTGGGATGTGCATTGAACGTATGACAGGAGTCTACTGAGCGCATCTGAAAGCCTCTAACTAGCAGTGTTTTCAAAGCAAAGACTCATGACCAAACCTTTGGCAGAGTACAGGGAATCATAAAAAAGAAGGGGAGTTAGTCTGATGGGGAAAGGATAGGAGCTCCACAAGGACCAAATACATCTGGGCACAGGGTCTTTTCTGAGACTGACACTCAACCAAGGACCAGATATGGATATAACCTAGAACCTCCGCTCAGATGTAGCCTGTGGTAGCTCAGTAACCAATTGGTTTCCCAAAGTGAGGGGAACAAGGACTATTTCTAACAGGAACTCAATGAAGATACCTGATAAAACAGGATCAGATGAATGGGGGGGGAGGTCCCCCCTATCAGTGGACTTGGAAAGGGGCACAGTGGTGATGAGGGAGAGAGGGAGGGACTGGGAGGGAATGATGGTTCGGGACATGGCTGGGATACAGAGTTAATAAAATGTAACTGATAAAAATAAAATAAAAAAAGAAAGGTCTTTAGCTTACAGAATTTCATGACATTTCTACAGAGGTAAAATTACAGTCTATACAGTGAGCAGGCACACACAGAAAGACTTTAACTCTCAGGCAGTTGTTAGTGACCATGTGTATATTGTGTCTCTTGTTTGCCAGGTCGCAAGGGTCATCATTTTTATACAAGAAAAAAGTAGAGAATGTCCGTTCCAAATAAACTAACCACACCCTCATCTTGCTCTCCCGAATTCAAAAGATTAACAACTCAGATTTACATCTACATATTGTCATCATGCAAAATGCTTGTCTAGCCTACATCATATTTATGTTAATTAATTAGTTTTACTCTTATTAGTCCATGGGTATATGGATGATCAGTAAACATACAGGGTATATACTTTCTGTCATGGGTATAAAAAACTCACATAAGCTAAAGACAACATGTTTTAGGGAGAAGTGGTGTATGTTTGCGTGTGTGTGTTTCTGTGAGAAAGAGAGAGAGAGAGAGAGAGAGAGAGAGAGAGAGAGAGAGAACATGAGTATGCTGAGTGTGTACTTATGTGTGTGTGTCCCTGTACCCTTTCTTGAATAAAGGCCAGATGAATGAAGTATTGTGCTCAACTCCTCTCCATCTTTACTCTCTCACCCTTCATCTTTATTCCTCTGAGACAGGATGTCTCATAGCCTGGATCCAGCAAGCCCTATGCATCCTCTTGTATTTTCTACAGTGCTGGGGTCGCGGGGACATGTGCGGCCACCCCCAGTTCATTTTACATGGGTGCTGGGAATCTAAACTTAGACACACATGCTCATGCTGCAAGTGCTCTACTGTCAAAGCTGTTTACCTTGTGCCTGCTAAGGAAAACTGAAAGGAAGCCTTGGCCAAGCACATGGGAGTGTAATTTGTAGATTTATGTTGTGAGCTTCATTGACAGGAAGTGTCTGAGTTTCCTCTAGTTGCTTTGATCTTATCTGCTTCTGGGGAGCCTGCTATAGTTAGGAGAAGGCATGCAGTGATAAATACAAACCATCCAGTACTTATGCTTGAGAAAGTGGCCTCTCCTCAATACCTCAATAAACATATCACATGTGGAAACAATACAACAACAACAAAAGCCTAACAGAATGTATGGCAGGGTGTGTGTGTGTGTGTGTGTGTGTGTGTGTGTGTGTGTGTGTGCTTGGGTGTGATCTGCAAACATCTCAAACCTGGTAGATTAAGACATAGGCCAATGTAGTATTGCTTTAGCTCCCCAGATGAGAAAGCTCTAAAATATCACTGGACATAGGACAGTGTGCATCAAGCCTTTCCCGGGAGGATGTGTGTTTAACACGGACTGCTTTTTATAATCTGGCAAAGCAGAAGTCTCACAAGGTCTCAGGTGACAATGAAGAATGTTATTATAGCGTTTAACAACAGGAAACTACTATTATTTGTTTTTACTACATGATGCTTTAAGTTTTTGTCAAAAATGGAATATGTAGGGGCTGGTATTTGTCTTCTACTGGTCCTGATCCTCTTATAGATGTCTACAAACTTGAATTATAACAACACAGTTGTTTTGCTTTATTGTTCTGGAAGTCAAAAGTCCAAAGCTATGCTGTCCTTAAAAGGCACTGTTTAATCAAACAGAATCCCTGTGCCAGGTATGTTTACCTCCATATATTTGTAGTGGGTGCCATGTAAACTCCCCCAACAACACAGATTGAAGCTGTTCACCTTGATTGCTCATAAAATTAGATAATAAGACCCAGTGCTGTATACAGAACACAGCTTGCTTCCAGGTACTGAGATACAAGCAAGAAGTAGAGTAGAAACCCCCTGTCCTTGGCTGGATTTCATAGTGCCAGAAGGTTCTCTACAGACTGTTTGGGGAGCTAAAGAATTAACAGTCTTCCTAAATTTTTAATCCTACATGCTTCAGTGTCAACTTGCCAGGAAAGAAGTGCACACTGGTTCAGTAAATTGCATAACTGGAAAGGAGATAACCAACTGTTCTCTGATTTGGTTTGAGAGCCACCCTACAGGACAGAAGCCATGTTTACTAGAGCAAACTGTTTAAAGACACATGGCTGCTGCTGGTGGTCATCAGGCCTGCGTAGGGCTGCCTTAGGATGGCAGGGTGGAGGGGTTCACTACTGTTTAGGTAATGACATAGCACTGAGCTGTATTCTACATATCTATGTTCACACCCATAGGCAAATGCTCATCCTTAATCAGATCTGATTTTCTTTGCAGTGAACACCAATAAATGCAGTGATTCGTGGATGCTCGATATGCTTAGAGGAGTGTCTCTTGGAGGCTCAGCTCTGCCCAAGGCATCTATGTTACACACTGTAAAATACAGGGAACAAATGGATGAGAGAGCAGAAGGAAAAGTGTCTCCAGAACTTGATCTACCCATTGCATACAGAGTTTCATCCACTGTAGTTGCCTGTACTGGGAAGACTCTCACACACTGCTTTTTATAATCAATACTTGTCAATAGCCCAATCATTTGTCAGGGAGTGGATCATAGGGCCCAACTATAGTTTGCACTGCTGAACTATTAAATACTAAAAGAAATCTGATGCAAGGCGACACAGATAGAACCAGCTAAAAATAGTGGGCCACAAAAAAAAAAGAAAGAACAGACATTCATAAGAAAAGAGTCATATAGGAGAGAAGGGGGAAGATGGAATGGGAGCTAGATTAGCAAGAAGATAATGAAAACATAGAGAAAAATAATATCAAAAGCCATTAAATGGTCCACAAATAAATTCAATCAATTAAAAAAACAAAGGAAGTCCAATTGGACACAAATAACAGCCACAAGTGAACAAGAAATATAAATTGAGGAATTACTATCAGATTAAACTGTGGGCACATCTGCAGAATATTTGCTAACAGTCGACGTGGAAAGGCCCACTGTGGGCCACAGTGCCACCTCTGTGATGTATAGGAAAGCAGGCTGAGCAAGAGATGAGAAGCAGGTGGGTAAGCAGAGCTCTTCCTGAGTGGTCTCTGCTTCAGTTCCTGATTTAAGCTACAGTCTTGAGTTCTTTTCTTGGCTCCTCTGAATGACACACTGTATCCTGTAAACCAAATAAACTGTTTATTCCCCAACTTGTTTCTGGTCAGTTTTACCATAACAACAGAAAGTAAACTAGACATCTGGGAAATCATTAAAAGAACACTTCAGAATTATTAGCTTTTCATTCATAAGTCCTTAAATCATTGATAGCACATTTGTTAATATTTATTCTTTATTCTTTATTATTTATTCTTTATAGTCTGCAGGACACAAATAACACAAATATTTTATGAATCCATATTAGTGTAAGCCTCTTATTCAGTTCATTGAGTTAGCCTGTGTGCAAACAACTCTTTCATCATATGATGATAAAGTGCTTTATTGATTCCATTATTAGCTTATATTTTCTGGTAATTTTTCTAGGAAGACTTAAAATCTGTTTCATCCACAATGACTTGATCTAAATTTCATTTTGTTTAGCTGAATAACTATTGTGTTTTGTATCTCAATAAATATTTACTTAATAAAAGCATAAAAATCTATTGTTTAAATTTCAATGACAGACAATTTTTAAGACATTTTGATATTCTCCTATTGTGTTTCTCTATACTATTTTTGTTACTTAAAGCAGCAATTTACGTGATTTCATTTGACTAAATAGGTTTATATTCAATCTATTTGTTTGTTTATTTAAATATTATTTATAATATGGTCTCATCTTATACTTCATACTGACATAAAGCTCAACACATACCCATGCCTAGTCTTGTGTTCATGATAGTCCTCTTGATTCAGAATCTCTTTATCTATCTATGTATAATCTATCTATCTATCTATCTATCTATCTATCTATCTATCTATCTATCTATCTGTCTGTCTGTCTGTCTGTCTATCTGTCTGTCTGTGTGTCTATCTATCTATTGATATCTATCAATCATCTATTTATAATTATCTATCATCAATCATCCTCTCTCTAGAAATCACTTGTCATTCTATTATTTTATCTACGTATCTACTAATACACTTTTGTATCATCTTTATATCTATTTTAGACAACTATCTTTCCTTTTCATTTATTTGTTTCCATCTATTTTGCTCTGGACATGAAGTCTAGGATTCTAAACTATCCTTGAATAGTTGGGACAATAAAAAGTAATTATCTGAAGGTTCCTAAATTACTGCGTTAAAGAAACAGAAGCTTTACTGAGTGCCCTATCTAAAAGAAGGTTGCTAATACTCTGAAGTAGTTTACTGTCCAACCTGCAAAGCTCAATCTCTCAGAGACCTGTTGTGTGCCATCTCACTTCTGGTTTGTCAACTGTTGGCTCAATCTCTGTTATGTCACTTAATTTCACAAAGATGATTCAACAGCCTTGTGCTTCATGCCTTTCTGCTCATAGCTCTCTGTCCTGAGCCTCTTCTTTTACTGAATCCTAGACTGTTTGGAGCACCTGGCTTGGTATTTACTCTGACCATCTGTGGAGGAATGAGAAAAATTCCCCATGCACCAGCACTAGCTAAACTCGCTGAGAAGAGGTAGATTAGAGGATAGTGCTCTTCTTCCTGTTGTATTCTGGTCAAGTACAATGCATTGTCTGTGGTTCCTCCTGGGGCCCTGCAGGACCTTCTCAGTTATCCTTTGCAGTGATGAAAGGAAGACTCATCGTTGTCTTATTTTCCTCACCTTCTGCATCTTCATTTTCTGATTTTTCTACTGTTATTAACTGAAATTATTCCTCAAACACATTAGCCACTTCCAAGTCACTGATGCAAGCCATTACTTTTGAAAGATAACTAAGTCAAGATAACCAAAAACTTTTTTTCTGTATTATTTTTGTGTCTTATTTATCTTTTCATAGGTTTTCAAACTTAAATATTTTCTTTTATATTTGCTTTTTGTGTCTATGAAAGTGACACCTTATCAGGGACAATCTGAGGTTTGTTTCTGACATTAGAACTGTCTTTTGTCTTAACAGTGATTAATATTAATGCTTTCCCATGTCATAAATGTAAACTGGAAACACTCACTTTCCCTCCTCCCACAGCCATCAACTGCCAATAGCTCTTCAGCAAGGGATAAGACTTTATGAGGCCCTCTCCCACCTCTGAAAGAACTCTGATTGACTTGATCTTGTGCCTATCTTGTGCCTGCAGTCACAGCAACTGTGAGGTCATGTGTGCAGTCATCTATTATAGCACACATGATGTGCAAAAGAGAGTTGATTTTATCCGGATGCAGTCCATGTTCATGGGTAGGCCTACTGTCACATGCCTACTGGTAATACTAAGAGGACTCACTAGGTTTAAGGAAGAGAAGATGAAGCTACAAGGAATGGTATAGGAAAAGTGAGCGTGGAGGAAGCAAAGGCGGCTTTGATGAAATATATTGATATGTATATGAAAGCTCTTGACAATTTTAACAAAACAAAATCAGAGACACAAATACATAAAATTAAAATTTACAGAAATTGCACACTTTGTATCAAATATCTCCAAATTGTGATGTTAATCATATAACCACTGGAGAATACTAGTATAAAGGACATGCCTGCTGTTTCTTCTGTTTCTTGCAATTACCTGTGAATCTGCAATTGCATCAAAAGAAAACCTTTAAAAGAAAAAAGATGCTTTTATTTCCTTTGATGGTAACCCCAAATTCATGTTCATATTACAAATAGGATTTCTTGAGCAGGTTAAAAGCAAAGCTAAACAGCAATATCTGTGTGACCACAACACTGAAATTATGAACTCACTTGTTAAAGCCTACTTGGCTTTCAAATCAAAGCTGTGTCTTATTCCCATGTGCTTTGAAAACTTTAGAAACCATCAGAAAAATTTTATATTTTATTATGGATTGATTACCAAGAGCATTCTCATTTACAGCTTTCAATAGTTACTCAGAAAAAAAAATACTCTCAAACTTTCTGATCTATGTTATGTGTCTCTATTACAAAAGAGATTTAATAAAAGAATGCTTGGTTTGTATGTATGTATATGTTTATTTTTTCCTACTTTTTAAGGTTATGAGAAATAATTCATAATGGAGATTATGGTCAAGGCTTTATTTGCTTGCAAATTTCATGATTTCCTTATTTTTAATAGCTGAGTAGTTTTTCTTTCTTTCTTTTTTAAATTTTCTTCTTTTTTTCTTTTTTATTATTATTAATTACACTTTATTCATTTTGTATTCCCCCATAAGCTCCTCCCTCCTCCCCTCCGGATCCCACCCTTTCTTCCCTTTCTGCATGCATGCTCCTCTACAAGACCACTGATAGGGGAGGTCCTCCTCTCCTTCCGTCTGATCTTAGTCTATCAGATCACATCAGGAAAGGCTGCATTGTCATCTTCTGTGGCCTGGTAAGGCTGCTCCCCCCTCAGGGGGAGGTGATCAAAGAGCAGGCCAATTAGGTTGTGTCAGAGGCAGTCCCTCTTCCCATTACTATGTAACTCTCTTGGACAATGAACTGCCATGGGCTACATCTGTGCAGGGGTTCTCCATGAACCCCTAGGTTATCTCCATGAATAGTCCTTGGTTGGAGTGAGTCTCTGGGAAGTTCCCTGTGTTCAAATTTTCTTGTTCTGTTGCTCT
>REGO01000169.1:708412-747204 GCA_010120015.1 Rhombomys opimus | reverse complement strand
AGAGCCTGTGCTGTTGGTGTTCTGTTCAGGATGTTCTCTCCTGTACCAATGTGTTCTAAGGTATTCCCCACTTTTTTTTTCTAGCAGATTTAATTTGTCTGGTTTTATGTTGAGGTCTTTGATCCACTTGGACTTCAGTTTTGTGCAGGGTGATAAGTATGGATCTATTTTCATTTTTCTGCATGTAGACATCCAGTTAGACCAGCACCATTTGTTGAAGATGCTATCTTTTTTCCGTTGTATGGTTTTGGCATCTTTGTCAAAAATCAGGTGTCCATAATTGTGTGGGTTTATTTCTGGGTCCTCTGTTTGGTTCTATTGATCCACCATTCTGTTTTTATGCCAGTACCATGCAGTTTTTATAACGGTTGCTCTATAGTACAGCTTGAGATCAGGGATGGAGATACCTCCAGAAGATCTTTTATTGTAGTGGATTGTTTTAGCAATTCTGGGTTTCTTGTTATTCCATAGGAAGTTGAGATTTTTTTCTTTCTAGGTCTGTGAAGAATTGTGTTGGCAATTTGATGGGAATTGCATTAAATCTGTAGATTGCTTTGGTAAGAAGGCCATTTTTACTATGTTAATACTGCCAAGCCATGAGCATGGGAGATCTTTCCATCTTCTCATATCTTCTTCTAATTCTTTCTTCAGAGACTTGAAATTTTTTTTTATACAACTCTTTGACTTGCTTGGTTAGGGTTACACCAAGGTACTTTATGTTATTTGTGGCTATTTATTATGAAGGGTGTTGTTTCCCTAATTGCTTTCTCAGCCCTTTTGTCTTTTGTATACAGGAGTGCTACTGATTTTTTTGAGTTAATTTTGTATCCGGCCACTTTGCTGAAGGTGTTTATCAGTTGTAGGAGTTCCCTGGTAGAGTTTTTGGGGTCACTCATGTATACTATCATATCATGTGCAAATAGTGATACTTTGACTTCTTCTTTTCCAATTGTGTCCCCTTGATCTCCTTCAACTGTCTTATTGCTCTAGCAAGGACTTCCAGCACTATGTTGAAGAGATATGGAGAGAGTGGGCAGCCTTGTCTTGTCCCTGATTTTAGTGGGATTGCTTTAAGTTTCTCTCCATGATCATATAGGATACAAGGGATTATTTCAATCTTCTTGTATTTGTTGAGTCTTGCTTTGTGACCAACCACATGGCCTGTTTTGGGGAAGTTTCAATGATGTGGGTGTTCTGTAGGCCTCATGTATTCTTATTGGCCTCTCCTTTAACTTGGGGAAATTTTCTTTAATGATTTTGTTGAAAATATTTTCTGGGCCTTGGAGAAGGGAGTCTTCTTTTTCTTCTATACCTATTATTCCTAGGTTTTGTCTTTTCATATTGTCTTGGATTTCTTAGATGGTCTGTGTCAGGAAATTTTGGATTTAACATTTTCTTTGACAGATAAATCGATTTCTTACATTGTATCTTCTACACCTGAGATTCTTTCTTCTATCTCTTGTAGTCTGTTGGTTATGCTTACCTCTGTAGTTCCTGTTTTCTTCCCTAGATTCTTCCTCTCCATTATTTCTTCCATTTGTGTTTTCTTTAATTTTTCTAATTCTATCTTCAGGTCTTGAGTTGTTTTGTTTACTTCCTTCACCTGTCTGATTGTACTTTCCTGTTTTTCTTTTAGTTCCTTCAACTCTGTTTCTTTTATTTCATTCAGTGCTTTAAGCATTTCCTTTCTAAAGGCCATAAACTGTTTGGCTGCAGCTTCCTCTACTTCTTTATGGATGGCAATATTCTTTTTGAGTTTATCTTCCTCTTTGTCTTCATGTATCTTATTTGTTTCCTCTGTTATCATCTTCATGAGCATAGTTGTTAGGTCATCTTCTTGGATTTCCATTATGCTGTGGTGTCCAGGGCTACTTGCCCCTGGGTAACTGGGTTCTGGAGATGCCATGGTGCAATGTCTTTTGTTGCTTGACTTTTATGCTGGCCTCTACCCTTTGTGCTATCTTAGGTGTTTGGGGTTATTTTCTGGTGGTTCCTGGGGATCCTGTGGTGGAGAGAATCCCCTTGGCAGAAAGCTGGTTTTTCCTGAAGGATGTCTTCTCAGCTTTTTGGGTATAGTCCCTGGATGGCTGGTGTTTTTTCAGGAGTTGCTGCTTCTCACCTCAGGGATAGAGACCTGAGTGGTAACTGTGGTCTTTGCTGGTCGAGAGGGTTCTCCTCTCACCCAGGGAAGTCCTGAGGACAACTGCCCTGTTTCTGGGTTTCTTGCTGTAAATTTAATGATCAGCTGCTGTGACCCAGTTGGACATCTAGCGTGCATCAACTGTTTGTGCATGTGTCTGGAGCATAGCTGAGTAATGGCGGCTCGGCCCCGCTGGTCTGCTAGATTTTTTCCAGGGAAGGATTGAGTGATTTAAGTCAGTACAGTTTCCTTCCTTCCCTGTGGATTCTCTGGAGACATGGACTTCTAGTCTCTTTTTTTTGCCCTGGTGAGCACTGCTCAGTCTCCGCCAGCTGTCTGCCATACAGAAACTGCCTGTGTCTGCCTTTCTGGCCTTTGGGAGCCTGGGCATCTACCTAAATTGGGTAATTTTCCCAAGACCTTTTCGGGGTGGGGGTGTCGGCTGAGTGCTCTGAGGTCAGAACAGCCATTTCGCTCCCTGTGTGTTTGCACCGGACAGTGAAACTCATTTGCTGGTGCCCTGGTGCCCACAGTTCTATCTCAGGTGGCAAATCAGGTACACAGGCAGGCAGGGCTCTGTGTTGGAGCCTGGGTCCCTGGTTCTGGCTCCGGGCTGGCTCCTGGGGCGCTCCTGGAACCCGAGTCTTTTCCAGGGGATGTCTGAGTGACCTAAGGTTGGTCCCAATCGTTTCCTGCACTGTGGGGTTATCTCTTGACTGAAAATTCCAGTCTCTGATAGTGTGGTGCTCACAGTTCAGTCTGGGACCGTGACCAGAGACACTGGCTTGTGGCTCTGGGCTGAGGCTGGGGTGGGCGGCCGGCAGCCAAGCATCTGGTGGAACTGGGATCTCTTCCACGGTTTAGCCAGGTGAGTTAAAAGCTGATTGAATCCCCCTCCGTGGGGTATCCTCACACCTGGGAAACACAATCACTGTGTTTTATGGCCGAGAGTTCTGATTGCTGGTCACTGTGCTGATCCTGCTGTGCTGGTCAGAATGAGAGTCCTCCCGGTGCTGCCATCTTGCCTGAGTAGTTTTTCATTATGTAAATATACCACAATTTCTTTATCCATTCTTCAACTGAAGGACATCTAGGTTGTTTCTAGTTTCTGGCTGTTGCAATTAAGGCTTCTATGAACATAGGTGGGCAAATGTCTTTGTTGTATGGTGGAAGATCTTTTGGGTATATGCCCAGGAGTGGTTTAGCTGGGTCTTGAGGTAGAACTATTCCCAATTCTCTGAGAAAGCACCAGATTGATTTTCAGAGAGGTTATACAAGTTTGTACTCCTTCTAGCAATGGTGGAGTGTTTTTTTTTTTTTCTCCATATCCTCTCCAGCATGTGTTCTCACTTGAGCTTTTGTTTGTTTGTTTGTTTTGTCTTGTCTTTTGTTTGTTTGTTTTTATCTTGACTATTCTGACTGGAATCTTAGAGTAATTTTGATTTTCATTTTTCATTCTGGAACTCATTGGCATAGGAGACAACTTCCTGAACAGAACATCAATAGCACAGGCTCTGAGATCAACAATTAAGTGGGATGTTATGAACTGTAAAGCTTTTCTATGTCAATAGAACAAAATGGCAGCTTACAGCTTGGGAAAAGATCTTTACCAACCTTACATCAGACAGAGGGCAAAAACCAAAAATATACGAAGAACTTAATAAATTAAATACCAACCAATCAAATAATCCAATTAAAATGGCTTACAGAGCTAAACTTAAAACTCAGAACAAAGGAACCTCAAAGGGCCTATAAGCACTTAAATAAATGGTTGAGGGTTTATATTGGGGTAAATAAAATATGTCACTGGAGAGATCAGCTAGCCACTTGTTTCCTGTGCAGGTAATGTTTTTGTATCCCAGAAAACTATGTGTTTCATCTTAAAATTAGTTAATTAAATGACTAAAGGTTTTTGCATACAATGCCTTATAATTTTAAGGACTCATTTTATTCAGAAACTTTCAAACAACCAGGGACCATTTTAAAAACCTGGAGTACTTAAAGCAAAATACAGCTTTTTTCTTTGTGTCATTGATTTTAGATAAGGCTCTTGCTATTATTATTTTTTTTTGGTAGATTTTTTCCTCTACACTCACAGTACATGCTGAATCCACAGTTGGCATTTGTCTCCATCACTCTCAAATGCTGTGTTTCTCTGCTTTAGTTACCCTTGGCCTATACCTTGACCTTCTGCTGCCTGTCTCAATAAATTCAGAACGCAGGCATTTACCTGCAGCAAATATGAATGGTTCCACCAGAAATATAGCATTCTATAAAAACCAGAGCCAAAAGGAAAGAGAGAGGTGAGGTCAGGTATAATTTTCTCATCACAGCCTCACTCACTTTTTCCTTTTAGGCTCAATACTCTGTTGACCCTGTCTACTTTTATGGCTAGATTAATTCTGCTATTTCAATGAGTCTGTATTTTCAGAACCATGTGTCTAAGACACCCTTAAGAAGTACTGACCTCTAAGAAAAGAATATGAAAAAGGATTGAAACATAGGAAAAAGACTGAGACTTCCAGAACTGGAAGAAACCTTAAAAAAGATCTTACTCAACTTTCAATTTCTATAAAGAACTGATGAAGAAAAGATAACTATCAGGTTTGCATCTTTCAAATAGCTGTTGAGTCTTGAAGCCTTGATTCAACAGATCTGAAGACTGGGAATCTTTTCTATCTAAAGACATGGAAATATTAAGAACCTAAATCTAAGAGCTGAATTATTCAAATTGAAACGAGGAATATTGAATTTATCATTACATAATGTCCCTTTTTGTGCCCTGCAATCGCCCATGACAGGGCGATTTTTCCCTTGTTTATGAAAGACTCTTTTGCTTCTCTAGATAGTCTCCTGTATGTCTGTTTTCTTTTCAGACTTCATTGATCTATGGAAAATCTCATGATGCTTTGTGCATGATGCATGGTATTCACTTGTACTCACATCCTTCCACAGAGGACCTCTGAAAGACTCTACCCACCAGGGTATCGAAGGAGATACTGAGACTCATAACCAAACTTTGGACAGAGTGCTGGAATCCTTATGGAAGGAGAAGAATACAGAAAGCCCCAGAGGGGACAGGAACTCCACAAGGAGAACAACAGAGTCAAAAATCTGGGCCCAGGGACTCTTGCAGAGAATGATACTCTAACCAACGACCATTCATGGAGAGGACTTAGAACCCATGTTCAGAGGAAGCCCATAGACTTCTCAGTTTTCAAGTGGTGTTCCTAGTAAAGGATACAGGGGCTGTCTCTGACATGATCTCAGTGGCTGGCTCTTTGATCACGTTCTCCTGGTGGGTACAGCCTTGCCAGGCCACAGAGGAAGATGATGCAGCCTGATAGGCTAGGGTCAGATAAAAGGGGAGGAGGTTCTCCCCTATCAGGGACTAGGGAAAGGACATGGAGGGGGGGAAGAGGGAAGGTGTGTGGGACTGGGAGATGAGGGAGGGGCTACAGTGGGGATAGAAAGTGATTAAATTGTAATAAAAAATAAATTAAATTCAAATGTAAAAAAAAGTATCAAACCGTTGTTAGCCTCATATAAAACACGGAAAAGGTACTTCAAATAAACACCCTTTCTGAGTTTTATCAACTACAAATGAAAAATTAAAAATGTGTTATTGTCTTTCAAAGATCATGTAACGATAAGACACTCAACCAAGCACCATGTATGGATAGAACCTAGAACCTCTGCTTGGGTGTAGCCAGTGGTAGCTCAGTAACCAGTTAGTTTCCCATAGTAAAGGGAACAAGGACTATTTCTGACAGGAACTCAATGGCAGGCTCTTTGACCTCCCCACTCCCCAAGGGAGGAGCAGTCCTCTTAGGCCACAAAGGAGGACTTTGCAGCCAGTCCTGAAGATACCTGATAAAACAGGGTCAGATGAAAGAGGAGGAGGTCCTCCCCAATCAGTGGACTTGGAAAGGGGCAGGGAGGAGATGAAGGAGGGATGGTGGGATTGGGAGGGAATGAGGGAGTGGGATACAGCTGGATACAGAGTTAACAAAATGTAACTAATAGTAAAAAAAAAAAAAGAAAAAAGAAAAAAAGAACTTCCTTATATGAAGAGAATAACACATTAGAAATCAAAAAAGGGAACCAATTTGCAGTATAATTATTTTTGCTGTAGAATTGTAAAGTTTTACTGTGTAGCTGTTTACAGTTACTATTGTTTTGTTACTTTCATCTTCAATTAGTAGTATTTAACCAAAAATCAATGTTGTGTAAAATAAAATAAGGTTTTTTTTTTTTCATTTCAAAATATCATTGGTCAGATGTATTCAAGTTTTCACACATTTTCATATGAAGTTAAAATGTGATACATCAACAAAATTTTCATTAAATCCATGAATTGTAATTTTGAATCTATAGGGAAAATGATTAGTTATACATCATGATTCATTTTAGAAACTAGTATCGCATGCTGAGAATTTAAGAGATTAAAATTGGACATAGCATCTGGTAATGTATTTGTTTACTCAGTAGGCTGAGAAGCCTGGCCAGGGAGGAAATATGCTGGATGGATAATGATATTTATTTATAAAAGAAACAAAAGTGAACCTGTGTTCATCGACAGCACACTTTATAAAGCTCTGGTGATGCCTGATTACCTTAACACTGTAGGTAATAGCATAGCATAGACAAGGTGTTGATATGACCAGTTAACTCAGAGAATAAAAAGACAAAATGGAGTTCAGTAACAGTAAACTAATATTTAAAAAAAAATTTATTACTTGTTGGAAAGACAAGTGGGGAAAGCCATCCAGTGGGCAAATAGTTCTGGTCACTTTGGTGAATCTACATTTTACATAAACCTTTCATGGGAGTGGGGTCACACATCAAACATTATAAATAGCATATACTTACATTATGATTCATAACCATAGCAAAATTACAGTTACAAAGTAGGAACAAAATAATTTTGTTATTGGAGTCATCATAACACAAGGAACTATATTATAGAGTTGGAAACCACTGAGTTAGATGATGCCATTATAGAAATAAAATATGGTCTTTATGCATTGTCCTTGGTTAGGGTATCATTCTCTTCAGGGCCCCAAAAGCTCAGTTTTTATGGCTCTGTTGCTCTCCTTTTGGAGCTCTTGTCCCTTCCAGGTCTTTCTATCTCCCCCTTCTTCCATAAAATTCCCTGCAGTATACCCAAAATTTGGCTATGAGTCTCAGCCTCTGCTTTGATACCTCAGTCAGTAGAGTCTTTCAGAGGCTGTCTGCGATAGACTCCTGTCCTGTTCCAGGTCATCTCCTGCTTCTGATGTCTATCGCCTTTGTACTTCTGAATGAGGATTGGGTATCTTCCCTAAGGTCTTCCTTGTTTTTTAGGTTCTTTAAGAGTATAGGTTTATATATGCTTATCCTATATTATGTGGCTAATATTCACTTGTGAGTGAGTATATACCATGTGTGTCTTTCTGCTTCTGAGTTATCTCACTCAAGATGATCTTTTCTAGCTCCCAACATTTGCCTTCAAATTTCACGATTTTCTCATTTTTAATAGCTGAGTAGTATTCCATTGTGTAAATGTACCACAATTTCTCAGATGTAGCCCATAGACTCAGTCTCCAAGTGGGATCCCTAGTAAGGGAGCAGGGACTCTCTCTGGCATGAACTCAGTGTCAGGCTCTCTGATCATCTTCCCCTGAGGGGTGAAGCCTTGCCAGTCCACAGAGGAAGACAATGCAACCAGTCCTGATGAGACCTGATAGGCTAGGGTCAAATAGAATGGGAGGAAGACCTCCTCTATCAGTGGACTAAGGGAGGGACATAGGGGGAGAAGAGGGAGGGAGGAAGGGTGGGAATTGGGAGGAGAGAAGGGAGGGGGCCACAGCCAGGATACGAATTGAATAAATTGTAGTAAATGATAATAATACAAAAGAAAAAAAATTAAAATATGTATAGCAAAGATTTATGCTCTTATTCAAATTTTTTTATTATTTTTAATTTTTTTTAATTTTTTATTTAACTTTTATTAATTACACTTTATTCATTTTGTATCCCCCCATAAGCCCCTCCCTCCTCGCCTCCCGGTCCCACCCTCCCCCCCTTTCTGCATGCATGCCCCTCCCCAAATCTACTGATAGGGGAGGTCCTCCTCTCCTTCTTTCTGATCTTAGTCTATCAGTTCTCATCAGAAGTGGCTGCATTGTCAGGGTTCTCCAGAGCCCACCAGCAGAATCGAACAGTTCTTGAGTCGGGAGTGAGGATTAAAATTTATAAACTAACACACAACACATGGGACCTTTCCTAGAGGCTCTAGTGGAGACTAGACTCGACTAGCGCCCTGGCTTTATTTCAGATTGCTTTTAAGCCAGAGTAAAAACAGCTTAGCACAATGAGTTAAATTCACAAGGAGGTGAAAGAAAAGGTGTGATTTTGACAAGCTATCCCACCTGCTGTCACAAACAAAAGGAGATGGACTTGGAAATTCTTCCCTGACTTCAGTGAAGGCCTGGTAAAACCAGTCTTTCTGCTGAGATTTAAATCTCAAAGCAACTGCTAGAACAGTGGCTTCCAACAAAGACAACAATATAAAACAATCGGTTTCCCTAGTAAGGGGAACAGATACTGTCTCTGACATGAACTCAGTGGCTAGCTCTTTGACCGCCTCCCCCAGATGGTGGAGCAGCCTTGCCAGGCCACAGAGGAGGACAATGTAATAAAATAAAATTATGACTTTGATAATGTTAGACTTTAATAAAATAATTTAACAAAAATACTCTCATTAAAATACTATACAGTTATGTCATCTTTGCTTTTAACTTAGGTTTTTTTAATGTTTTTAATCTGATTTCTATTGATTTTTGGACCTATTTTTCTATGGCTAATATTATAATTTTAATCTAACTTGTGCTTTTCAAGTCTCTAAGGTTCTTATTTTAAAATGTTTTACTGAAACTTAATAACTTTGGGCAGCAAAATGTTATTGTTTTATATTATCTATGTTAATTTAGTGTTCTTACTGATTGGGATAAAGTGGGAAAATTTGTTGGGATTATTAGCTTTAGCTCAGCTTTACATGGTTTCACCTGCAACAGAAGATGGCTGGGGCTTGCTGCTTATTGTTGCTAAGGGTCCAGAAGAATGGAGAAGCTAGCAAGCTAAGGGCCACAAACAATCACAATGTCCTTAGAATCAAAGGGAGCATATGCAAGGCTACAACAATAACAACAACAAAAACAAAACCTAACATGACACAAGGCTGGTTAAATGACAGCAATGCTCCTTTTCATCAATCAAACTCATATGATATGTTAGCTTCAAAATTCAATTACAAATATTTTATAGATTGAAAAGGGATTATTTGAAAGACAGCAGTCATTAATTTTGTAGCAGACAACATTGTTTTTATATTTTTTCTACTTTTCTCCTCTAGTTGAAAATAGATTCTTTTCTCATAAAATATATCATGATTATGGTTTCCCTTCCCTCTACTCTTCTAAATTCCTCCCCATCTCCCCTACCCTCCATATACCTTCCCTTTTTTTCTCATATTATAAAAGAAAGAAATAGCAGCCAAACAGGACAAAATGAAATACAACAGGATGAAGAAAAACTGTCTTATCAAAGTTGGACATTGCAAGTCAACAGGAGGAAAAGAGTCACAAAAGTAGGCACAAAAGTCAGAGACCCACTTGGTCTCATGGTGAGGAATTCCATGAAAACACTAAGCTAAAAGTTATAATATATATATATATATATATATATATATATATATATATATATATATATATATACAGAAAACCAGGAGGAGACTCATACAGACCCTGTGCTTGCTGCTTTATTTTTTTTATGATTGGCTCTTATTGACAGTTGAATTTTAGAAGACACAGTAAGTATTTATACTTCTATCTTTCATATATCGATATCATATTTAATTTGAGAAGTGGTAAAATGATGGAGTTTACAAAAATAAAAATGAAGTACCATCTACTTCTGGATGAGTTTTAGTCACAGGGAGAGACATTAGGATTTGTCTAAAGATTCACTATGGAAATCATGGATAAGGGAACATCAAGCTCCTGTTAGTTAGAGAATCTTTCATATAGATTGAAGATTTAAGCTTGAAGAGATGAATAGGTTCTCATCAATGTAGAGGGAAAAGGGGAGGTACTGTAAGGCAGGGCACAGGGAACATATTATATCTATGTCGACAAGAAAGAAGCCTGTGTTAGCAGTGTTAAGAAACAGGCTAAGAAGAAGGGAGAAAGCCAGTGGTGATTACATGTAAGGATCATTAAGCTATAATTGTGACTGGTAAGAACTGACAAATTCTGTGAAAATACATATGTTCAAGGTCAGAATATTTGGAGAGTTAACAGACTCCTAGAAGCATCAACAAGAAAATATTTTTCTAATACCACTGATGTTATCTACCATGAGTTTTTTCTAGTTTGTCATTCACCATTACCAGAATATAAAAATTTCTCCTTTCTATTTCTTTTTCTTAAAAAAAAAAAAGAAAGACCACAGGTTGAATAGCCTATGCTAAAAAATTGGAAATTTTAAATGTTCTAATATCAGTCTTTTTCAGTAGAGACATGATCCCACAAATATGAAAGTGACAAATTGTTCTAAATTTTAAATTTATTTATAAGTAAAGCTCAGAATTGTGTGATGGAGGTCTCAGAAGGCAGATTCAAGTACATGATGAATTACACGGCAATATCTCCTTTAATACTATTAGTGCTCTCAGCATATGCTGTCAGGTTAGGGGTAGACTATATTTTATCACTAGTTTATGATGTTACCCATAATGATTTCCTTTTTTACTATTATTATTATTGCTGCCACCACCACCATCATTATCATAATCATCCTATTCCTAGACCTATTATCCATCCTTCTTGACTAATTTTAGCAGGCTGTATCCAACCAAAGTTGTAATCATAAGTTTTCTACTTCTATACCTGGAGCACCAAAACAAGAAATGATGAAATTTTGATACAAAGAGTTTAATCTGTGTTTGGTGATATATTCTCTGATAATATAGGAAGTTGAACTACAAACCTTAGAGTCTATGTTAGAGTCCAGTATAAAACTAGAGTGTTCATTTGGATATGAAGCCACAGTGCACATTGTGATATGCTAATGCTGTTAGTTAGGAGAAGAGACGTGGAGAAAAAGAGGAGAGGATATTTAAATGTGAGAAGCAGGAATGAAATGGAGAGATATTATAAATTTGTAACCTTCCAATTCTATATCCATGTGCCCCAGTTTTAGAAACATTCATAAGATCACCTAATAATCCTACAATTGCAAGTTTACATGTGTGTGTGTTCCATTCTTCTCTTACAATTAAAATGTAAGCCATTATACATTTCTTAAACTCCTGAGTAAGATCTTATACTAGAAAATCCTTTTATGAAATATTGTGGAAATCCTTTGTGATCTTTAGTAGTCAGAATTAGTTCTCTGGAGGTGAATTTCTTCTAAGTATTCTCTTTCCCAGATTCTAACCTGACCTTTGATTACAAAGGGCACCTGTTCCATTAGACTCTGAAATATTGATAAGGGGCACTGTCCTGGCAAACACCAAACATTTCTAGACCAGTGCCTGCAAACAGACTGCCTGCTCAAGTTTCCATTCTGCAAATGTGCTTTGGCTTTAAAGGTCAAGAAGGGCACTGTGAGGACTTGTGATTGCATTATTCCAATTTCCAGCTATGAATCACTTTAATTCCAAAGCTGTATAACCAGGAAAATGTAGTCATTGCATCATGAGATATTACCTTCACTTCTTTGGCAGTCAGGCAAAACTCTTCATATTGGCTGGCACTGAAAAAGCTTTTTAATTATTCCATGCGAGAAAATAGAATTAAAATTAACTAGGCTGTGAGATCCTCTTTTATATTTTAATGGTTTACCAATGCTCAATTGTGAAGTACAGTTTATACCTGCTTTGTTAAGTGTATTAAGTAATTTAATACAAGTGTCAATCAACCTATGTATTCATTTATCCAGTAATGTGTAATAGACTAAATTTTTCTAACTTTATTAGTCAAAATCATCTCTGCATGGATATTTATTATAAGGAATATATAAATCTACAACATATGTCTAAGAATAACATAGTGTTTGCATGTTTATAACATATACATAACATTTAGATTATTAGCATCATATAACATATAACATATAACATATCTTTGAAGACAAGAACAACTCATATTATCATAACAAAACCACAGTGTCTGTTCTTCTCATTCATAAAAATGTCCGTTTTATTCTTTTACCTGAAGAACTCATCACAAACTATCTTAGATTTAATAATACTAAGATAATTGTTAGGAAACGTGCGAATGTGAAGGTTACACGCGGGTCCACAAATCACACCACGAGATCAGTTCCACGTGGGAGGTTTATTAAGGGAAGGGGGTTACAGAGAGAGAGAGAGAGAGACAGAGAGAGAGAGACAGAGAGAGAGAGACAGAGCCAGAGAGCAGAAGAGGAAGAAGAGAGAGAGAGAAAGGGGAGGGCTCAAGTTCTCTTATAGGGTGACCTAGGGACATGTGCAGGTAGTTTCAGGTGGTCAGCAGGTGGTCTGGGTGTCTTCACAAATGCCTGATAACTGGTTAGGTCCCTTGGAGCTGGCCGTAGAAGTGCCTGCTTACTGGTCCCAACAATAATAAAATTTTTGCTGTAACAACTCTGCATGATCAAAGCAACTTGGGGACAAAAGGGTTAATTTCACCTTACAACAATAAGATCATGCTCCATCACTGAGGTAAATCAGCAAAGGAACCTGAAAAAGAACATGGAGGCAGGAACTTAAGGAAAGACCATGTAGGAATGTTGCATGATTGTTTCTTCTCTAGGCTCATATTAACCTAATTTATATATGCTGTGGCCATCTACCAAGAGATGGCATCAATAAGGATGCAATCAATCAATCATTAATCAAGAAAATGCTCCCCAGACTTCTCTGAAAGCTAACTTGATGGGAGCATTTTTCTATATTGTGGAAATATAAATATATTTTCTCAGATATCCCTACCTTGTGACAAACTGTCAAAAAATTAGTAAGAACAACTGAATCTTTGTCAGAGACATATAACACATTACTATTAAACCATTACCCTTTCTTTCTTATTTGTCCTCAAGCTTCACATTAATTATTAGCATCACAGTATAAAACACAGTTCATCTTTTTTACATCCAAAATTATTTAAAATTTCAAACAATAAACTGCAAACTAGTCCTTATACCACACTGAAAGCTTCATTTGGTGACAATAGATATCTAGTTGTGTCTCTCTATCTTCTTTTACTGAGAGTCTTCATTAAGATCATTTTCATAGATTTCAAGAAGTTTCCACTACATTAGGTTTTAATGCCACCCTCCAAATATCCCTCCAGTTTCAGTCCTTTCATTCATTTGCTTTAAAATGTCATGATATCATTATATTAATAGCTGAGTAATACTTCATTATGTAAATGAACTCCATTTTCTTTACACATTCTTCCATTGAGGGCTATCTAGGTTGTTTTCATGCTGAAATATCTACACAACTCAGGCTGTTGCTTAGGTCAACACCCACACATCTCATTGAACATGGAGAAGTTGAGTTGAATTGGTGCCTACATGGAGGACTCACTCTCATGTTTTAGTATCTTCCATGCAGGGAGGTACTCTTCAGGCTCCTGAAAAGGAAATATGGACAAAAACAACCACAAAAATTTTGACTTAAAATCTGTTTTACTTGAAAAATATACTAAGGCAATATTTGCACAAAACTTGGGATGGTAGCTAACTAATGTTTGATTTGCCTTAAGGTCCACTCCAGGAGAGGGAACGCACATCAAACGCTGTTTGGAAAATCAAGAACCAGAGACTAGAGAGCCTAGAGACCTAGAGTAAAGCCCCAAACTACTGGTCTAAAAAAATGATTCCTAAGGATATTCTGCTATACTCATAGATGAGTGACTTATCCAGTCAAAATCAAAGAGACATCCTCAATCAGCAGGTGAGAAGAGACATAGAGACTCACAGCCAGATATGTGGAGAGAGTCTAAATTGGAAATCTTCATTGGCACAGGAGACAACTTCCTGAACAGAACTCCAAGAGCACAGGCTTTAAGAGCAACAATCAATAAATGGGACCTCATGAAACTGAAAAGCTTCTGTAAAGCAAAGGACACCGTCATCAAAACAAAACGACTGCCTACAGATTGGGAAAGAATCTTCACCAACTCTTTATCTGACAGAGGGCTAATATCCAGTATATATAAAGAACTAAAGAAGCTGAAAAACAGCAAACCAAGTAATCCAATTAAAAAATGGGGAATGGAGCAAAACAGAGAATTCTCTGTAGAGGAATATCGAATGGCAGAGAAACACTTAAAGAAATGCTCAACATCATTAGCCATTAGGGAAATGCAAATGAAAACGAACCTGAGATTTCACCTTACACCCATCAGAATGGCCAAGATGAAAAACACAAATGACAACACATGTTGGAGAGGTTGTGGAGAAAGGGGAACCCTCCTCCATTGCTGGTGGGAATGTAAACTGGTACAACCATTTTGGAAGTCAATCTGGCGCTTTCTCAGACAATTAGGAATATCGCTTCCTCAAGACCCAGCTATACCACTGCTAGGTATATACCCAAAATTTGTTCAAGTACACAATAAGGACATTTGCTCAACCATGTTTGTAGCAGCTTTATTTGTAATAGCCAGAACCTGGAAACAACCCAGATGTGCATCAACGGAGGAATGGGTACAGAAATCGTGGTATTTTTACACAATGGACTACTACTCAGTGATCAAAAAGGAGGAAATCATGAAATTTGCAGGGAAATGGTGGGATCTAGAAAAGATCATTCTGAGTGAAGTATCCCAGAAGGAGAAAGACAAACATGGAATATACTCGCTTATATAGACCTAAAAGATAGGATAAACATAATGAAATCTATACACCTAAAGAAGATAATCAAGAAAGCAGACATGGGGTATGATGATCTATCCTCATTTAGAAAGACAAATGGGATATGCATTGAACGTATGACAGGAGTCTACCGCAGAAAGCATCTGAAAGACTCTACCTAGCAGTGCTCCAAAGAACATACTAAGACTCATAACCAAACCTTCCGCAGAGTGCAGAGAATCATATGAAAGAAGGGGAGTTTGATGTGGAAAGGATAGGAGCTCCACAAGGACCAAACATATCTGGGCACAGGGTCTTTTCTGAGATGGACACTCAACCAAAGACCATGAGAGGATAAAACCTAGAACCTCTGCTTGGATGTGACCGTGATAGCTCAGTAATCAATTGGTTTCCCATAGTAAGGGGAACAAGGACTATTTCTGTTTCTATTATTTCTATTTCCAAGTCCACAAAGGGACAGGGAGGAGATGAGGGAGGGAGGGTGGGGTTGGGGAGGGAAGGAGGGATACAGCTGGGATACAGAATTAACAAAATGTAACTAATGAGAAAAATTAAATTAAAAAAAAACAAAAACAACAACAACAAAAAAATACATAAATTGGAGATCTTCATCAACTCCTTCCCCTTGGAGCTGTGAGAATCCTGTGGAAGAGGAGGCAGAAAATATGAAAGCCAGAAGGATTGGAGGACACCAGAACAAAACCCTTTGCATGACCTAAGCAAGGTGCAAGTGAACTCACAGAGACTGATGCAGCAAGCACAGGGCCTACGTGAGTCTGAATGAGGTCCTCTTTGTATATAACATTTATTCTAGTCTTTTCATAGGACTCCTCAGCATGAGAACAAGTGGTTCTCTGACTCTCTCACCTGCTTTTGAGATTCTTTTCCTCCTGGTGGGTTGTTGTGTCCAGTTTTGCTATGATTGTTTTGCTTCATCTTATTATATTTTCTTTTGTCATGTTTGGTTGTTATCTCTTGGGAGCCTGTACTTTCCTCATGAAAGACATAAGTGGAATGGATTCAGACAGGAGGGCAGTTGGGAAGGAATTGGGAGGAGGAAAGGGAGGGGGAAATACAATCAGGATACACTGTGCATGAAAAAAATCTATTTTCATTAAAAGAAGGAAAAGATTTCAACAACCTAAAAGTCCAAATTTTCTTAAAAATATTCAAAGTCTTTTAACGGTGGGCTTCATAAAATTAAAAACATTAAATATTTTCTTATTTCAAGTGGGAAGAACCAGAAAAAAAATCACAACCAAATCAAAGCAAAACCAAAACTCCCACAATGTAAATAACTCAGTGCTTAATGTTTGAAACTGACTAATACTTTTGTTGGCTTTAACGAGCTTTGTGAAGTTATACTCTTTGTCTCTATCATTACAACACATGCAGGCTCTCTCATAGGTTCAAATTCTCACCCTACACCTGCTTCTGGTTTCAGTGGTTGTTTCATGGTCCTGGCATCTCCAGTAGGCTGAGGCTTCTTCTTCACCAATGAAGGGGACTCAGACCTCAGCATCTCTCTGCAACTTCTTCAATTTCCAGTGCCTGAATAACTACTCAAGCTGGAAAAATAAATCTTGGAAAAAATTTTGAGATAATCCTGTTATCGGAAGACAGGTAAAGCTACATGGATTTATTCTTTCATACCTTCAAAGATTTTTATCTCGTGAAGGCATCAATCCTATTGTGCCTGTGCAAAGCAATTCGATTTGCTTTCAATAGCGTTTCATCATTAGAAGCTATACCTTCCTTTACTTCAGGTTTACATGGTCCTTTATGGACAGAATGAAAGTCTTTTAAAATTTCCTGTTCTTTTCTATCTTAACTCCCATTAAATCCAGATGAAATAAAATAAAATTATCCATACCACAGCCTGAATTCTTTGATGCTTTGGGATTTCCTCCATCATTATCTGGTTCATTACCTTTAAATTAATCTTATTGGAAAAAAAAAAGTCCCAGGACATAGATTATATTTGTTCAAATTCCTTGGCAATAATTAATTCCATTTTGTTTTTTAGGAAAGTCCCGATTACTATGTGAAGACTCATAAGCACATTTTCACCTGGCATTTCTATCAGTATTCTTGTTTCTTGATATCTCACCACAACCATCTAGTAAGATTTTCAGCCTGCATCTTAACACCTTTCCAAATTTCTGCCACAAACAGGTTTTGAAACTTGAAGTTGTATAATCAAGAGAATGTCATCAATGCCTCCATTTCTCTGGTGTTTATTTTATGTGCTAGTCAGATTTTGGATCAATATAACAAAATAGCTAAAGAATGTGGGGGTCATAGATATCAATCTGTCATGATGGGGATGGAAGTCATCATACAACAATGCAATATGATGGTGTCCAGGAATTACAGAATAAATTTCTGGATTCTGGGATTTTTTTTTCTCCCATTTATTTTATCCAAGCTCCTGGCGTAATCAATGTTACTACTCAAACTTACTGTAGATCTTCCCATTTAGTGTGTTCTCTTTAAAGGCCTCCCCATAGGCACAACCAAATGTATGCTTCACTAGTCTTCCAGACTCTTCTCAATACAATGAGTCGACAACCAAAATCAGCTATGAAGAACTCTTCATACAATATATTCATCTTTGAATGGCTCTTTAACACTGGAATCTATTCATACTTTTAAAGAAATCATGCTCAAGCATAATTCCCTAATATCTCAAGTTCTCTTGTGTATATGAACAAACATTCTTTATGCTTTTTAGGTGTATTTTTGAGAGCTTTACTGCTTTCTTTCTTTGCATGTTTAACAAATTCCTTGTTTCATTTGCTTTGGTCTATAGTCTAGGTATACATAGGCATGCATCACCACACGTTTCTTGTGTTTATAACTTCAAATTGATTGTTTATGTAGTGCTGTGGAGTTCCTATCTTCTAAATCTCATTCCTCTTCATCTTTCAGCTTCTGTTAGAGAAATGGGGATTCTCTCTTTCGTGTGTTTTTGGTAGGAAAACCTCTGATGTTTGCTTTTCATTATCAAAGGAATAGGCAAAGTTATTGTACAAAATAAGTGTCAGGCCTGTGTTTGGTAGAGAAGAGCAGAGCGTGTGATGCAGCACAGCACTTGCTCATTACAAGAAGGAAGAGCAAATGAAAGAACAAAACACCAGAGCACACTGAAAATCCAGTGTTTAAAAAGGAAGGGCTTCATAACCTCCACCCTCTTAAAATTTTCATGATCAAGTATAAATCCTTAACATTGCAAGTTATATATTATATATAGAAACATATATGAGTATGTTTTGATAAAGATATTAATACATATGAGAAGTAATATATATGGAGATACATATGTATGTATATATATATAATATATATGGAGATACATAAGTAGTCATATATATATATTTATCTATTTATCTCTATATAGATCATTCCATATATTATATATATATATATATATATATATATATTTCCTTTAATCTTTTTACTCTTAAATAAATTTTCTGGTCTTATACACAAATGTGTGTATGTGTTTTATTAAATATATGTCACATTATAATATACATTATAGATTGCATATACTCTCTATCTAATCTAGATTCCACATGAAAGAAAACAAACTTCTATTCCTTTTTCCCACTGGGATCTTTTGATAGTCTTCTGCTTTAAGCTGTGTTGTATTATATACTCTCAATAAGTCTCTACATTAAGCAATTGATATATATTTCAGCCACATTCTTACTAAAATTAATGTATTGATGAAGCAGCATGAAAATGATGAGGGGCATGCATATGTATAGTAGAAGCAAGAATTTTTGGAGAAAGTCAAGGATGAGAAATAAGTTATACAAAGAGAAGCTTAGTCCACACCGGAAACCTTGAATTTTTACAACAGTGGCACTACCTGTAATAAATGATAATATTTAGAATTTTCTAAGGTGGTGAATGTCATTATCTGAATAAAAATTAGATTATTTGAAAAAGAAGATACAATTTACACTTGCTTATATTATTTAAGGGTGAGTGAAAGGCCAAATATCTCACTTAGTACTTAATACTTACATTGGGTGTCTTGCAATTCTGTTTCAGCAACAAAGTCAGAAGTCCAATCACAGAGGATTAACTTAGAATAGTCTAAGTGGGCAATGGCCACAGACACTGATGGAGGTAAATATAAACACCAGAAAGAGAGAGTTTTTCTCACTAACAAGGCTCAAGAAAATCCTTCAAGTTCAAAATAAAATTACAGTGAGATGACAATGGCATGAATAAGCCAAAAAGACATTAATTAGACATGTAAAGATTCCAGATTATGAAATTGCCTGATATTTCATGTCATATAAGTATATTCATATATTCAAGAAAACACAGGGCAAAGCAGAAATGACAGGTGGAAAAAGAATGCACAGAAGCAAAGGGAGAAACTCATAAAATTATTTTTAATTAAATTTTTATTTTTTATATTAATTTCAGGTTGTTCACTTTGTATCCCAGCTATAGCCCCTTACCCCTCCCCTTCCAATCCTCCCTTCCCTCCCTCATTACCTCCTATGCCCCTATCCAAGTCCAAAGATAGGGGAGGTCCTTCTCCTTTTCCAACTGGCCCTAGCTTATCTGGTCTCATCTCAACTGGCTGCATTGTCCTTCTCTGTGGCTTGGCAAGGCTGCTCCCCCATCCAGGAGAGGTGGTCAAAGAGCTAGCTACTGAATTCAGGTCAGAGACAGTCCCTGCTCCCATTACTAGGAAACCCACTTGAAGACTGAGCTGCCATGGACTACATATAATCCAGCAGGGGTGCTAGATTATATCCATGAATGGTCCTTGGTTGGAGTATCAGTCTCAGTCAGAAAAGACCCCTGTGCCCAGATATTTTGGTTCTGTTGCTATCTTTGTGGAGCTCCTGTCCTCTCCAGGTCTTACTATCTCTCTCTTCTTTCCTAAGATTCCTTGCACTCTGCCCAAAGTTTGTTTATAAATCTCATTATCTGCTTTGATACACTGCTGTGTAGTCTTTCAGAGGACCTCCATGGTAGGCTTCTGTCCTGTTTCTTGTTTTCTTTTTTTCCAATATCAGTCCCCTTTGCCTTTCTGAGTGAGGATTGATCATCTTACCTAGGGTCCTCCTGCTACCTCTTCTTCTTTAGATGTTCAGATTTTTGTAGGTTTATCCTATATTATATGTCTAGTATCCACTAATAAGTGAATATATACCATGTGTGTCTTTCTCTTTCTGGGATACCTCACTGAGAATGATCTTTTCTAGTTACCACCATTTGCCTGCAAATTTCATGATTTCCTTGAGTAGTATTCCAGTGTGTAAATGTACCACAATTTTTGTATCCATTGCTCCACTGAGGGACAACTGGGTTGTTTCCAGGCTCTGTCTATTACAAATAATTCTGCTACAAACATGGTTTGAACAAATGTCCTTGTTGTGTACTTGAACATATTTTGGATATATGCCTAGGAGTGGTATAGCTGAATCTTGAGGAAGCACTATTCCTAATTGTCTGAGAAAGCACCAGATTGATTATCAAAGTGGTTGTACCCGTTTACAACCTCTCCAGCATGTGTTGTCACTTGAGTTTTTGATCTTAGCCATTCTGAAGGGTGTAAGGTGAAATCTCAGGGTCCTTTTGATTTGCATTTTCTTGAGGACTAAGGACATTGAGCATTTCTATAACTGTTTCTCTTCCATTCTATATTCCTCTACAGAAAATTCTCTGTTTAGCTCTGTACCCCAGTTTTTTTTAAATTGGATTGCTTGCTTTGTTGCTTTTAACTTCTCAGCAAACAAGCTGACAAACGATGAAGAGTGGGACAGGGTGTGGATTGTTTAGCATTAGTGCTGCTGAAGGGATGGGTCATGATCTCCCTGGAGAATTTCCAGGGACTTCAGCTGGTCTATGGAATTGTAATTTCAGCCAATTAACACCTTATCACTCAGCTGTTACCTATTGTTAAAATTTCAGAAAAACAAAATAGCTTATACTACCATTCTCCAAACTAATTTGGAGTGGGCAGAGTTTGCCTTGGGAATAGGCTTCTTTAGGGACTGTGTGAAGCAGTAATAACACTATAAATAAAATTCATGTGAAGCCAGATCACTGAACCAGGAAAATTTTAGTGTCAACTTTCATGTTCTCATTCTTTTAAAATGTAGACACTGTTAACCTGCATCTTTTAATGGGGAATTGAGTCCATTGATGTTGAGAGATACTAATGCCCAAGTATTATTGATTCCCATAATTTTTATTTTGGTGGTGCTAGTGTGAGTATGTGTGCTTGCCTTCTTTTGTTTTTGCTGGTGTGAAATTATGTATTTCCTGTGATCTCTTGGGTATTGTTACCCTTATTGTATTACAGTTTTTCTTCTAGTATCCTTCGGCAGATTACAAGTGAGTCTTGTGGAACAGTTGGTGTGTGTGTGTGTGTGTGTGTGTGTGGTGGGGGGGAATAGAAGGACCCAGAGGGCACAGGAGTACCACAAAAAGACCAACAAAGCCAACTAACCTAGGCCCAGGGGGCTTGGTGAGCACCAAGCAAGGATCATGAATGGACTCAACCTTGGCTCCTTACACATATGTAGAGGACAGGTGGTTAGGCCAATATGTGGGTCCCCTAGAAAAAAAGAGTACGAGCAGTCTTTCACATGAAGTCTGTTGGCTGCTTTTCAATCACTTGCTCCTGGCAGGGCTGATTTACCAGGCCACAGCAGAAGAAGTACTCAGTCCTGATTAACTTGATGTGCTGGGTTGGGTAAGTGAGGGAGAAGGGGACTATGATTGTAGGTTTTGAGGAATACTAGCTTATCTAAATATTTATAATGGGAGTCTAACTTTCAAGAATATTTTTTATTAATTAATTTAATTACTTTACATCCTGATTGCAGTTTTCCCTCCCTTCTTTCCTTCCAGTCCCTCCTTATCCAAATTCTTAAGCTTTTAATACCAAATTGTATATAATTAAAAAATAAAGTTTAATTTGTTGGTTGACATTTGGCGAAATAAGTGTAATTATTCCTTTTACCCTGAATTTCCATTTGAATCTGACATTTTCATTGATCCCCCTTATAAGCCACAACAGTTGCTTATCATGAAGTTCAATGGGAAGTTCTTTCTTTCTCTTTTCTCTGTATGGGAAAGCTTTCAATAGGAACCATGCATGATCACTTACTTATGGTAGGGTAAAAATACACATGGTTAGTCTTCTATTATGCTGGAAGGAAACTGCCCTACATTTTCTGCCACCTTACTTTATCTCTCCTTGGACCACTCTGTGGCAAGTATTGACACATCGACCTTGACCTTACAATGGATGATAGGAACTTCCTTAGAGAAAACTTTAAAATATTTTAAATTTATTATTTATTACAATTTATTCACTTTGTATCCTGACTGTGGCTCCCTTCTTCATCTCCTCCCAATCCCACTCCTCCTCCCTCTTCTCCCCCTATGCCTCTCTCTAGTCCACTGATAAGGGGGGCAGGTCTTCCTCCCCTTCCATCTGACCCTAGCCTACCAATTCTCATTAGGACTGGCTGCATTGCCTTCCTCTGTGGCCTGGTGAGGCTGCTTCCCCCTCAGGGGGAGGTGATCAAAGAGCCTGTCACTGAGTTCATGTCATAGACAGTCCCTGCTCCCCTTACTAGGAAACCCACTTGGAGACTGAGTTTATAGGCTACATCTGAGCAGGGGTTTTAGGTCCTCTCCATGCATGGTCTTTGGTTGGAGTATCAGCCCTACAGTCTCTGTAGGGCTTCCAGGGCCCAGCTTTTTTTTTTTTTTTTTTTTTGGCTCTGTTGGTCTCCTTTTGGAGCTACTGTACCCTCTAGGCCTTTCTATCTCACCCTTCTTTCATAAAATTCCATGCACTCTGCCCAAAGTTTGGCTATGAGTCTCAGCCTCTGCTTTGATACCCTGCTGGGTAGAGTATTTCAGAGGCCTTCTGTGGGTGGCTCCTGTCCTGTTCCCTGTCTTCTCCTGCTTCCGATGTCTATTGCATTTGCCCTTCTTAATGAGGATTGAGCATCTTCCCTACGGTCTTCATTGTTGCTTAGTTTTCTTTAGGAGTTTAGGTTTTAGTATGTTTATCCTATATTATATGTCTAATAACCACTATGAAGTTAGTATGTACTTAAGCTATTAAAAACAAGGTAATTATGAAATTTGCAGACAAATGGAAAAACTTTAGAATTCACAGCTTAATTCCCAATACCATTGAGCCAGTTCAGTGAATGAATTATTCATTTATTTCAAGTTCTCAGGCCCCAAATATTGTTTCATTTCTGACTGTGACTTCCTATAATAATATTTAGTTATTTTTTTATTCACTTTACATTCTGCTTATTGTCCCAACCCTCCGCCCCTCCCAGGCCCACTTTTCTTGCCTCTCCTTTCCTCTTTTCCTATTCCTCCATAAAGGGGAGCTCCCTTTTCCATTCAGCCCAGCTCATCAAATTATATCAATACTGAACACGTCCTCTTCCCTTGTGGCCTGGCAAGGCAGTCCCTGCAGGTGGAAGTGATAAAAAAGCTAACAAGTGAGTCTGTGTCCCATGCAGTCCCAGCTTCCCTTTCTGGAACACACACTTGAAGCCTAAGCTACCCATCTGCTACATATTTGTAGGCGGTCTAGGTCCAGTTCTTGCATGGTCCTTGGTTGATGCTTCAGTCTCAGCAAGCCCCTCTGGGCCCTGGATTGGGAAAAAATATTCACCAATGTTATATCCAACAAAGGGCTAATATCCAAAATATATAGTGAACTCAAAACTCAAACACCAATAAACAAAATAATCAAATTTAAAAACAAGGCCTATCAGTGGACTTGGAGAGGGGCATGGGAGAAGATGAGGGAGGGAGGGTGGGATTGAAATGGAATGAGGGAGGGGATTACAGCTGGGATACAAAATGAATAAACTATAATTAATATAAAATATTAAAATTTTAAAAATGAGACAGAACTAAACACGGAATTGTCTATGACAATTTGTTTACTATGTTATAACATGTTTGACTACTGATTACTATGGAGGCTCTAAAAGAATCATTCACTTTCCTAGGAAAAATAAACCCTGGTTTTCTCAACTGACCATAAACACTGAATACAGACTGTCACAAAGACAAAGAGGAATGGTGTTGAGCCTGTGTGCAGCAACACGGGTAGTCAGCCACACCACAACCATGGAAATGACTATACACACTCCTCTCTGTCATTAAACACATTTTATTGCTATCAATAACTATTATTTCTCCAAATAGATAGCACTGATAATTATTTGCAATGGATTTATTATATTACCTTGATCACAATATATTGTTGCATACTCAGATTGTACATTATTTTTACAATGTAAAATATGCTAATATATAATGGCATAAATCTACAATTTTGTATATGAATAATATGAGGTCAGTAATAATACAATTCAATAAATTATGATTATTATCTTCATAATCATTATTTTATTGTATTTTCTCTATTTTGGCATTGTGCCTTGTGTGTGGATAATATCCAATAAATTTCATGTTATAATTTTAAATATAGCAGTTTGGAAATGTGATTAAGAATCCTTAGACTGCTCTCATAAATAATTGTCTTTCTGGGGAGACTGGATTAAGTTCCTTAGGAGTTAAGGAGTTAACTGCATTTCCTGGGACTAGATTAGGGAGCATATCAGGTATGGTAAAGCCAGCTTACCATGCTGTTTGCCTTTTTCTTCAAAAAAATCTCCTTGCCACTTTGCCATTTTTTTTCTGCCATTTGATGCCATCCAGGCTCATCGTAAGTTGAGCACTATAGGATCTCAAACTATGTAAGGTACAAAAATACATTATTTTTTTCTCACGAAATATCCAGGCTTAGAAAATTTTCAGAGCAACAAGGAATGGCCAAAGGAAGATGGGATCTAATCTCAGACTAGTTTTTTTCCCTAGTCAATCCAGCTTCAAATTTTATGGGAATCTCAACCAAGCTCTTTTTATTCAAGTGGCTAACTGCTTGTTACAGGTCTGTTGATGTTTAACTCACCAAAGCAACACACATGACTTTATGAATTGATTTCAGCAGATGTTAACATCATCCAATTGGTGAGCCAGAGGATGAACTCTCTCTTAGTAAAGGTTGCCATTGCAATGAAGAAACAAAATGACCTAGAGCAATTTGGAGAGAAAAGGGTTTATTTGGCTTATGCATTTGCATCAATAGTAAGTACACCACTCAACAAAGTCAGGACAGAAACTCAAACATGTCAGGAGCATGAAGGCAGAAGCTGATGCAGAGGCCATGGATGCTGCTTATTGATTTGTTCTCCATGGCTTGTGCAGTATTTCTTCTTATAGAATCAAGACCACCAGCCCATGGATGACACCATCCACAATGGCCTGGGCACTCCTCTGTGGATCATTAATTAAGAAAATGCCCTATATGCTTGCATATAGCTGTATCTCCTAGAGAAATCTTTCAACTGAGGTTTTCTCTTCTCTGATCATCCTAGCCTGTGTCAAGATGGCATAAAACTAGCCAACAAAAACATTGGGGAGTATTATTTACTCCTGGGAAAGATCTAGCAAGAAATTTTGAAGTACCTTTTTATGAGGACATGACATGGTCCTTGTCAGCCATGAAAGCATGACAAAATCAACACATCATTGTGCTATTTTGAGCATCAGTCTAGAAGAGTAATTATTTATGAATTATAAAGTACTATACAAATTTTCATTGATAACATTTTGCCTCATTTTTCCTGCTTAATAGTTAAAATTCCCTTCTACTCCTGCCCTGCCTGCTACTTCAGGTCTTTTAATTCACATCCCTGAGGGAAAGTCCTGGATGGTCCTGACCTCTGTGCTGTCTGATCACTTAGCACATGCCGTTGATGCTTCATCAATTATAAATATAATTAGCTTGTGGTGATGGTACTTTTAATTTCAACACTCAAGAGGAATAGGCAGTAGGACGTCACTGTTTTCCTTAAAAGTATTCCAAAGAATCTGTCCAACTTTATTCAGTTTAATTGAAATTTCAGGAGGAGTTTCACAATAAATAGAAAAGACAATGTGAGTTTGTGTTTGGACATTCCAGTCCAGCTATTACCCAAGTGAATCTTTGAGAGTTAACTCAGCAACTTCATCCTTGGTCATCAATAATATACAAACTGATTGTGTCAAGACTGCAAATGTGTGCATAAGTTCATAAGAGATAAGAGATCACAGTCACAGAGAAGAACTAGTGAGACATTCTATAGACCAACAAACAATGACAATATTGTTTTTCATATTATTTATTTATTTATTTTTATTAATTACAGTTTATTCACTTTGTATCCAAACCATAGGCCCCTCTCTCATCCCCTCTCCATCTCACCCTCAGGCCTCCCCACCCATCCAACTTTAATTTCTTTCTCAAGATAAACAAACAAACAAACAAACAAATAAACAAAAATACACCCCCAACACCAACAGAATAATACAAAACCACACTCAAAAGGAAATACAATAACAAAACCCCAACAAACTGTAACTAAATAATAGCAAATAAAAAACTGAGGAGTTCAATCATATGTTGGTCAACTACTCTGGACATGAGACCTATTCTGGAGTGGTTGATATTTCCCATGTCTCTCAAATGAAGAAAAGGAGGTATAAATGACAGTTTACTTCGTATCCTGGACCCTAGTGGCTAGTTTTTCATTCATTCATTCATTTTTTTAGAAAATTCTATCAAAATAAAATATAATAAGATAACATAAAAACTATTAATCACATTGCAGTTGGATAGGACAAAGCAACAGGAGAAAAAGAGCACAAGAAAAGGCACCAGAATCAGAGAAACACTCATTTGCACACTCAGAAACCCCACAAAATCACTAAACTTGAAGCCGTAAGTATGTGCAGAGCACCTGGTGCATACACATGCAGGCTCTGGGCATGCTTCTTCAGTCTCTGTAAGCTGATATGAGCGGTTTTTCACATCAATTTAGAGGGCTTTGTTTTCTTGGTACCTTCCATTCTCTCTGGCTCTTATACCTTTCCACCTCCACTTCCATAGTGTTTCTGAGGTCTGGGAGGAGGGATTTAATAGGGACATCCCATTTATGGTTAAGTGGGGGAAATTCAGTACATTTACCAAATGAAGTGTTACTCAGCTGTTTGCAGAAAAAAATACATTATAAAATTTGCAGGCAAATGTATGGAACTTAAAAATATCATTCTGAGTTAGGTACCTTAGACCTGGAAAGACAAATGTGGTATGTGTCCTCTTCTGTGTAGATGTTATCTGTGAAGTCAATGAAACCAAGTTCCAATACATAAAACCACAAAGGTTAGCTATAGAGTAAAAGACTATAAGGAACATATAGATCTTGTCAGGAGCAGAAAAAAATAGTTATAGATGTGGGGGTGGGAATGGGAGGATCAAGTGGGGAGAAAGCGGGGGAAGGAATTGTGGAAGGAATACAGGGAAGGGCAGCTGTCTCTTTGATCACTTCCCCCTGGAGGGAGTTTCAGCCTTGCCAGACCACAGAAGACAATGATGCAGCCAGCTATGATGTAACCTGATAGGCTAGGGTTAGATAGAAGGGGAGGAGGCCCTCCCCTATCAGAGGAGTAGGGAAAGGGCCTAGCAGGAGAAGACAGAGGGTGGGTGGGACTGGGAGTTTATGAGGGAGAGGGCTGCAGAGGGGATACAAAGTGAATAAATTCTAATAAATAAATAAACAAATAAATAAAACAAGGAGGGACAGCTAAAATTATGAAGCACTTGAGGGGTAGTATGGAAACTTCCTAAAATGATGGTGATCTAAATGGAATTGCCCAATAACTGGGGAAAATGTCCCAAGAAGCCATTGCTCGTCACCACCAAAGCTTCCAGTACTGGGATTGGGTTACATATAACTGAGATATTGGGTTACATCTAATTATACCCAAAGTCATCATAGCACACACTGATATATAGATATACATGCATGCATTCTCATACAAATAAATTTCCAAGCACAGGCTTTAGCTATCTAACATCCTGCATAAGAATTAAAAATAAATAAAGTCAGCTTCTACCATAAAAAAGAATTATATCTTTTCTTCATTTTTTTTAATTTTAGTTTTTATTTTTTAAATTAATTACAGTTTCTTCACTTTGGATCCCAGCTGTAACCTCCCCCTTATTCTCTCCCAGTTCCACCCTCCCTCTCTGATCTCCTCCCATAACCATCCTGCAGTCCACTGATAGGCCAGGTCCTCCTCCCCTTCCATCTGACCTTAGCCTATCCTGTCTCTTCATGACTGGCTACACTGTTTTCCTCTGTGGCCTTCTTCATGGCTGCTCCCCCCTCAGAGGGTGGTGATAAAAGATCTCATGTCAGAGACAGTCCCTGTTCCCTTAATAGGAAACCCACTTGGATAATAAGCTGTCATGGGCTATATCTGAGCAGGGGTTCTAGGTTATCACCATGCCTGGTCCTTGGTTGGTGTATCAGTCTCAGAAAAGACTCCTGTGCCCAGATTTCTTGGTTCTGTTGCTATCTTTGTGGAACTCCTGTCCCCTCCAGGTCTTTCTATCTCCCCCTTCTTTCATAAGATTCCCTGCACTCTGCCCAAAGTTTGGCTTTGAGTTTCAGCATCTAATTTGATACCCTGCTGGGTAGATTCTTCCAGAGGATCTCTGTGGTAGGGTCCTGTACTGTTTCCTCTTTTCTCCCTCTTCCGAAGTCCATCCTCGTTGCCTTTCTGAATGAGGATTGATCATCTTACCCTCGGTCCTCCTTCTTGTTTAGCTTCTTTAGATGTACAGATTTTAGTGTGTTTATCCTATATTATATGTCTAAAATCTACTTATAAGTGGGTATATACCAGTTGTGTCTTTCTGCTTCTGGAACACTGCACTCAGGATGATCATTTCTAGTTCCTACCATTTGTGTGCAAATTTCATGATTTCCTGCTAAGTAGCATCTTTAACAAATGGTGCTGGTCTAACTGGATGTCTACATGTAGAAAAATCCAAATAGATCCATATTTATCATCCTGCACAAAACTAAATCCAAGTGAATCAAAGACCTCAACATAAAACCAGACACACAAAATCTATTAGAAGGAAAAGTGGGGAAGAGCTTTGATTCCATTGACACAGGAGACAATTCCCTGAACAGAACACCAACAGCACAGGCTTTAAGATCAACAATCAATAAATAGGACCTCACGAAACTAAAAAACTTCTGTAAAGCAAAGGATACTGTCATCAGAACAAAATGACAGAATACAGATTGGGAAAGGATCTTCACCCATCCTTCATCTGACAGAGGGCTTATATCCAGAATATGTAAAGAACTCAAGAAATTAAAAAGCAACAAATCAAGGAATCCAATTAAAAATTGGGTACAGAGCTAAACAGAGAATTCTCAATAGAGGAATATCGAATGGTATAGACACAGTTAAAGAAATGCTCAATGTACTTAGTCATCAGGAAAATGCAAATCAAAACTACCCTGAGATTTCACCTTACATCCATCAGAATGGCTACGTTAAAAAAAAAAAAAATCAAGTGACCTGGTAAGGCTGCTCCCCCTCAGGGGGAGGTGATCAAAGAGCAGGCCAATCAGTTTATGTCAGAGGCAGTTCCTCTTCCCATTACTATGGAACCCACTAGGACACTGAACTGCCATGGGCTACATCTGTGCAGGGGTTCTAGGTTATCTCCATGCATGGTACTTGGGTGGAGTATGAGTCTCTGGGATCATCCCTGTGTTCAAATTTTCTGGTTTTGTTGCTCTCCTTGTGGAGTTCCTGTCCTCTCCAGATATTACTATTTCCCAGTTTTTTCATAAGATTCCACGCACTCTGCACAACAGTTGGCCATAAGTCTCAGCATTTGCTTTGATAGTCTGCAGCGCAGAGCCTTTCAGAGGCCCTCTGTGACAGGTTCCTAACTTGTTTTCTGTTTTCTCCTTCTTCTGATGTCCATCCTCTTTGTCTTTCAGGATGGGGATTGAGCATTTTAGCCAGAGTCCTCCCTCTAGATTAGTTTCTTTAGCTGTACAGATTTTAGTAGGTTTATCCTATAATATATATTTATATGAGTGAGCATATACCATGTGTGTCTTTCTGCTTCCACTCCTGATGAGAGCTGATAGACTAAGATCAGAAGTAAGCAGAGGGGGACCTCCCCTATCAGTGGACTTGGGGAGTGGCATGCGTGAAGAAGGAGCAGGGAAGGTGAGATTAGGAGGAGAGGAGGGAGGGGTTTATGGGGGCATATAAAGGGAATAATGTCTAATCAATAAAAGTTAAAAAATCAAGTAACAACACATGCTGGAGAGGATGTGGGGAAAGGGGAACCCTCTTCCATTTCTGGTGGGAATGTAAACTTGTACGACCACTTTGGAAATCAATCTGGCACTTTCTCAATTAGGAATAATGCTTCCTCAAGATCCAGCTGTACCACTCTTAGGCATATATCTAAAATATGCTCAAGTACACAACAAGGACATTTGCTCAATCATTTTTATAGCAGCTTTATTTGTACTAGCCAGAATCTGGAAATAACCCAGAGGCCCCTCAACTGAGAAGTGCATACAAAAATTGTGGTACAGTTACACAATGGAGTAGTACTCAGCAATTAAAGAATTATCTCTTTTCCATTATGTATAAAAAGAATTTATGTGCAGTGAACTTTTTGAGACAAATTGAAGGAATGTCTCATTCCTTCAGTGGGTGAACAAGAAAATATGAATAGTCTCAGGGTAAATGTTTGCCATACTTTTCCTCAGAGGCAAAGAGTTGTTTTACTTTATTTTTCTGTGTCAGGAACATTTTAAATTATATTAATTTGTTGTCATGATTGTAAAATAAATTTGTTAGCTAGAAATAAAGAAATAGATATTTGCCAATAATTATCAGTGTTCTTTATGAGATAATTTAGACAAGAGCAAACCAAATCTTTGCTAAACCTTATTTGTTCATCCAGTATTATTCAATGTGTTATTTGCAAGGGATGACAGCACTCAGCATTAAATAGTGACCTCAATGTTAGTCTTTCAAAATATCTAAAACAATTAAAAACAGTGTCTTATGATTCACAATTAGATCATGTAAATATTGATATCACAAGTCAAATGGTATGGGTGAAAGATTTTCACAATTAAGAAAGTGATAGAGCAATATTGTGTCTTCTTTGTTTGCTTTAGCTATTCAGGCTCTAAATGCCCATTGAAAAACCTAGAGAATGGTGGTCATTTTCCATCCATACATATACAATGTACAAATCAACAGAAACTTCAAAAGGTCTAAATTATTAAGGAGCCTTAAAAATTAGATGGTGGAGTACCCCAGGATAAACGGTAAGAGCTGTGGCTTTGAATGAAACATATCATCCAATCATATATTTCTATGGCTGTGAAATGACTTAAATTATAGATAATAACTTCTTTTATTCCGGAATCCACAATCTCTTTAAATTGGACTCCCTCATAATCCTTATTATTGCAAGTAGAAATTTCACTCACTAGTGAAGAGCATACCTTTTCCCCTGACAGAAAATTTGGAAGTTCTACCAAGCTCATCCCCATGAAATGCACCCGGGAGATCTATTTTAAATGTCATGCCTGACAGGTTCCCTGTAAAGGCTTCTGCTTTGTCTCCCATGGGAATCTTATGTATCCCTGGAGCTTTTCTCTCGCTGAGTCTGATTCTGTGTTTGCTTTGGGAACATTTCTGAGTAGTTACATGATTTATATCCACTTTCAAACCAGGCTGGAGGCCAAATGGGTCTCTGTACAAATTATAAATGCTGGCACTTTGCAATCTGCTTTGTTTAGTATTGTTTATCTGGAGGGTTGCAAACAATATTGATGCTACCAGCTAAGACTGGTCAGAAAACTAGTTGGCAGGAAACTAGCATGATGTCAGAACAATGGGAGAGAGAATCTGTAAGTGCCAAATTCTGATGTGTGAGAAACCTCATTTATCTGCAATTCTTAAAACACTAATCTCTTTGTTTTGTTTGCTTGTGTATCTGACTGCATAGATTTATAGATTTCCTCTACATACTGTATGCCTTTTTTAAGCTCGACTAGAGCTATAGATGTAGAAAGAAGTCATACATTTCTCCATGTGTTTCTCCTGATGCATGACCACCTTTCGGAATGGCTGACAGTGCATACAACCTTGTTTGTTTTTTTTTTTTCTTGTTTTTTTTTGTTCTTTTTTTCTATTAAATTTTTATTTTTTATATTAGTTACAGTTTGTTTACTTTGTGTCCCAGCTGTAGCCCCCTCCCTCATTCCCTCTCAATCCCACCCTCCCTCCCTCATCTCCTCCCTGGCCCTCTCTAAGTCTACTGATAGGGGTGGTTCTCCTCCTGTTCCATCTGATGCTAGCTTATCAGGTCTCATCAGGACTGGCTGCACTGTCTTCCTCTGTGGCCTGGAAAGTGTGCACCTGCCTCAGGGAGAGGTGATCAAAGAGCCAGCCACTGAATTCCTGTCAGAGACAGCCCTTGTTTCTTTTCTAGGGAACTCATTTGGAGGTTGAGTTGCCATGGGCTTCATCTGAGCAAGGGGTCTAGATTATCGCCATGCATGGTCCTTGGTTGGAGAATCAGTCTCAGAAAGGTCCCCTGTGCCCAGGTATATTTGGTCCTTGTGGAGCTCCTGTTCTCTCCAGATCATACTAACTTCCCCTTCTTTCATATGATTTCTTGCACTCTGCCCAAAGTTTGGTTATGAGCCTCAGCATCTGCTTTGATACACTGCTAGGTAGAGTCTTTCAGAGGCCCTCTATGGTAGGCTTCTTTTTAAAATACAGCCTTTACTGTTACAAACTCTTCTTTTGGATTGTTTGAGATTGTGATTTGTGGTCATTATGGAAATGTCACTAAGAAAGTCACAGTAGAGAAAAGAAAATACAGGCATAGATAGGGTATGGACTTCCTTTCTATACCTAAGTAAGATGAGTCCAGACTTCTAAATGGATTGCTGGATTAAAAGTCTATCACATGAAACAGAATGAATGTGCTTTACCTCTTGAATTTTAGAATGAGGAAACTATTGAAATGAGATAAATTCTTTGCTTCTGGTTGATATCAGGAATTATCAATTTAGCATGAGAAATAGTGTGTGAGTTATATGTGTTCTTTTTTACTTGTTGGGCAAAATTATGTAAATCTAAACTAAATACCCAAATAACAAATCAAGATGGGAAGAGTATGTCAGTAATTTTAAGCTGACTGTTAAGACTAAACTCTCCTGATAAACACAGAAGAGCATCCAAGGAAAAAGAAGAAATTGTGGCATTTTCCCAGTCTCTGCCTGGAAGTCTAACCTTTTCTCTCCTGCCCAGTTATAGGCTGTCAGCTCTTTATTAAATCAGTCAGAAGGTGAGGGAGGTGTATGTTTACAAAATACTAAGACAGGTGATGATCCATTAAAAATAACAATACTAAAGTCTGGACAGTACTCAGCTCTCTGCCCAAACAGAAATCAACATTTGAATAATACAAAGGCAACTTTTACACAGTGCGCAAAACGATTACCTCAACATCCTCTGCTCTGACTTCCTCTGTTGTCTTGGGATTTGATGAGTTTCTTCTCTTTGGACATAAAAGTATTTTTTAATGAAATAGTTTTTTCTTCAGTCTGTAATGAGAAATTAAAAACTAAGTTCTGAAATTCATAGGACCTGTGGTCCCGATTGTTTGAATAAAGAGAGACACATGCTTATTGAACCTCGGGTAAGAAGTCCATCATCATTACAGAAGAAAATATCAACATCATATAATTTGAATGTGGAACCCCATGACAAAGAACTTTTGTCAAAAACTTCCTACACACTCTGTGATAGTTGAATGGTAATATCAGTCCTGAATAAAGAAAGAAAATCCCGAGGAAGAGTATTTAGGCTGAAAATAACTGTCATGTGACTAATGTTTCTCCTGGGATGTTTTTGCATGCAGAAATTAAGCCAAAAATATCATGTTCAAAACACTTCTACTGCAGAGGAATTCAGGGACAAAGCTGTCTTAATGATTAAATGATGCAGACATTGCATGGTAACTTCTACAGTACTAGATGGTTTTGCTCATTGGAATTCTAATTAGTTTGTACTTGTAAAATCCTTTCCTTTGCTTGTTTGTTTTGTTGTTTTTTTTCAGCTGTAGAAAATACTCTGACCAAAGGAACTTGAAGAAAGATCCATTTTACTCATAGTTCCAGGTGTAATTCATCATGATGAAGTTACAGTGGGAGATGGCTTGAGGAAGCTGGTCTTGTCGTACGCACAGTCAAGAAGTAGTGACGGAAAGCTGTTTACTTTCAACCAGGATTCTTCTTCCTATTCAGTCCAGGACAACCACCCTGGGAATGTGCTCTGCACTTTTACTGTGGGGCTTCCTGCCTCAAATCTAATCTCAGTTCTTCACAGGCAATTCCAGAGACCCAGTAATCTCTCGCAAGTTGTATGAGAGAAAATTTGTCGCCATGGTGGTTCCAGATCCTTCCAAGTTGGTAATTAACACTAACCATAGTGCTTTCTAAAACATTTTTTTTTCCTGAGGAATAATTTTGTTATTTCTATAAAAATCATTTTAGTTAAGAGGATACAAACTTTTAGATTTAGTAATGTTTTCTGGATTAGCTGTCTTCTGTAACATTAGCGAAAAATGAACACAAATAGAATTGTTTCTTCCCCGTCTCCCTATCCACCCAAGGGTGCCAGGCACTTAACTTGTCAGTCATCACAAATACCAACAATCCGGATTCTCTGGCTTCAGTTTTCTTTTGTTATGTGACTAACTTCACCAGCCTTGTAGCTTGTTGGAAGGATTATGAGGCTGTGCATGGTAACTGCCTTTAACCAACGCCAATGGGAAATTAAAAAGTAATCCTGTTCTTTTTTTACTTGAATGCTGTGATACTGTGACTCACACTTATAACTGCCTCTCAGACATGGGGACACAGAATTAAGCTCCACAAACCTGCACTGATATCGACCTGTCAATACAAAGTTGATTAAAGAGCTCTCCTTTCTTGCATCACTCTAAAATCTGTTTTCTCCTATTTCTTTCACTTCCCAAATAATCTGGGAGATTATTGGGATTATCTATATGGAGATTATTGGAGATTATCTATATGAGAAGTAAGTCATCATAAAATCACTAGACATCTCTCAGACAAGTATTTTGACAATAACTACATTAATCATTAATTGTGTAACTGAGATTGCACAAAATATATACTTTAAATTGATATATAAATAAACTTTGAACATTCAGACACTTTAAAGGTATTTGTAAACCATACAGAGAAAAAAACAAATCACTTTGTCTTTGAAACTTTGTCTTTATGAAACTTTGTCTTTATGAAAACAGGAAATAATAAGCAAGAGGTAAATTCAATACCATACAAGTTTCTTATTCTTAGTACTATATATTTCCTCATGTATTTTAGGAAACTGAAAGCACATACATGTGTATTGTTACTCATCAATGCAAACTTATAAATATTTAAGAGATGGAAATTAGTTCAAGAGAAGGTAGTTACCATAAAGAAGTATGTGTCAGTGTGCTCTGCCTAGAAAAAAAAAAAAACAAATCTGTATCTTATTAGTGTATTCTCATTTCCTGTGAATATTTTAACTTACCATGTTTTAATATGAATGTTGTCTTTATTAAATTGTTTTAATAAAACTTTCTCCTTTGTGAAAAAGATGATTATATTTGTTCAAAATTATTGGTTTTCTTCGTTTGAAAACACATTATCTGATAAATAAACTCCGTGAATAAGTCCACACTCAGGTCTTGTTCTTTGTATTTGCACAGTGTACTATCCATTGCTAAAACAACTTTTCCTACAAACACTATGATATTTACTTTCTAATATTAGGCCTTGTACTCAGTGCTTCTTAACAGCACAAGAAGCCCACTCTGGTGATGTGGAACCCTCAGCCTTGGCACCCAGAACAGGACAGACAGTTGTGTTTAGAAAATATCTGATAAAACAGGATCAGATGAATGGGGGGAGGTCCCCCCCTATCAGTGGACTTGGAAAGGGACATGGTGGAGATGAGGGAGGGAGGGAGGGACTGGGAGGGAATGAGGGATTGGGACACAGTTGGGATACAGAGTTAATAAAATATAACTGATAATGAAAAAATTAAAAAAATAAAAATTAAAAAAATTAATATGAATTAACACAAAAAATAAAAAAATAAACAAAAATAAAATGTAAAATAAAAAAGAAAACATCAGACTGTGAAGAACTGAATTCCATCTAGCGTGGATTCGTATTTGAAGCTTCAACTTCTAACACTGTGTTATTGGGAGTTGGTAAGTTAGGGATGGTTAGATGGTTAGATGAAGTTACAATGACCTAAAGCCTATAGGAAGACTATTATTATCCAAGAATGCTTGCAATTTAGAAAGGATATACACTAGGAAATAAATCAGACAAAACATGATATTGGTTTAATCATCTTACAAAACAGTGGGTAATAAGGATGTGTTGCTTAAACCTCTGGCATTTAGGTATAAGAACCAAAGCAGATCTTTGGCTTTCTCCTGAGAAGTGGAATGCCTCTGTAACTAATACTTACTCGTGTCAAAGTGATTGGAGATTGTGTGAGTAAAAGGGTGAGAGGGATTCAGTGCAATCCAGAAACACACATTTTAGTAGTTATTGTTATCAGGTTTCATTATGAAAACTGGAGAAAAGTCAATTGTTATTAAGGGGCAAAAACTTTTGACAGTTTTCTTTTGTGTTTTGCAGACAGTAGTGGTACCTGTATTTATAGAGGATTGTGAAGCAAATAACTTGGCTCAGTTTCCTGCCCCCTTCTGACTGCTCCTGGTTAAGTGTCAAAAGGAGACAGAGTAATAGATGGTGAAATGTTAAAGATTTCTAAGACTCTTAGACTATCCATCTGTTCTGCTTGGTTTGGTCAACATGATACAAAGCTAGGCATACCTGGGAACAGGGAATCTTAATGGAGAGAATGCCTCTAGAAGAAAGGCCTGCAGACAAGTCTGTGGGATATTGTCTTGATTAACAATTGTTCTGGGAAAACATTGCTCAAGTCCCTGTGAATGGTCAGAACACTGAGGTGGTTCTAAGTTGTATTAGAAAGCAAGATGAGCAAAAAATGAAGAACAAGCCAGTAATCACCACTTCTCTATGTCCTCTGCTTTAGTTCCTGCCTTCTAGGTCCACATCTCAAGTTTCTGGCCTGACTTCCTTTCATCCTGGACCACGATAAGCCAAATAAACTTTTTAGTATACACATTTCTTATTGTCATGATGTTTTGTCACAGCAATAGGAGCTCTGAGATACCATCTTACAACAGGAGAGAAAATATATTTTGAAGAAATTTTAAGGATGATGCTGTGCAGCCAGTGAGGTGCACTTCAATGGAGGTCATAAATGGAAATAGGATTGTACTCTCAGATACTGCAGCTTAACAAAAGGGGGTATACACAAAAATAGACTTGCTAGGGATTACATGCCTACACAATCAAGCCCGTTAGAGGGAAATGTAGACTGTTGTCAAGAAAAAGGAAACATACCTTGAAGGCCTATTAGGACCAATGCTGAATTTCCAACAAGCTCGAGAGCTTCTGATCCAAGCATTGGGATGGGCTAACAAGAACATTCTGGGAAAGAATGCAGAGCCAATAGAAATTGGGAGGTAGGATAGTTTGCAACTATGTAGAAAGCAGAGTATCAGGCTAGAGAGAATCATTATTGAAGCATGTGTCTACTTTGCTGGTTTTAAATTGATTAGAAACTGCTATCACTCCCTCTTTCTTTTCCTTCCCCTTTAGAAGAACACATGTTCATTCTTGTCTACTATTCTAATTTTAAAAGTTCATTTTTTAAAAATTACTATAATTTTTATGATTAATGAAATTATTTCATTTCCCCTTTCCTTTCCTCCCTCTAAACTCTTGCATATACCCTTCTTTGAAACTTTTCATACTCAAAACTTGGGAGAAATTTTGCCTTAGGATGAATAGTTCCTAAAGTCTCGTGACATAAAATTTAATTGTTCTCTGAAAACTTTTCATTTCAGAAATAACATTTTCCTGAGGTAAGGATTGGTGGGATTTGAGGATGTCAGCAAGAAGCATGTAAATTTTGAGTGCCTGGCTTAGAATGGCTTAGACTGAGTGCACCCTGCAAACACTACCATGCTGAGTCAGTGCAAAACATGTGAGCCCTTTTAGGGATGAATACTGTGTAAGGTAGTTGTGGTTAGATAAAGAAGTAAGCATAAGGCTTTCATGATTGACATAGTATCACCGGGGAGAAGAGGACTAGACACAGGCAGCATATGTAGAGAACCATAGAGGGAAAGCGCAGGAAAGGAGCCATCTTCAAACCAGAAGAAGGACCACATCTTCAACATGAGAAGAGCTGAACAGACATCAAGCACATCTTGGTTTTGTACTTCCTTTTATCTTGAATGTAAAAAACAAATGCCCATGTTTAATCCACCCAATCTACTTTACAGCAGTCTGATCAAAGTAATGCAAGCATATATTTTTAATTAGCTCAACAAGTCATTGAAAAGCATTTTTATCCCGATCATGAATGTAATTCAAATACAGTTCAGTTATAGTTTATAATTAATAGAAATACGCTCTATTCATCATAATTAACTTCTTTTTTTAAATTTTTTATTTAACTTTTATTAAATACACTTTATTCCTTTTGTATCCCCCCATAAGTCCCTCCCTCCTGCCCTCCCCATCCCACCCTCCCCCTCTTTCTGCATGCATGCCTCTCC
>REGO01000169.1:680579-693660 GCA_010120015.1 Rhombomys opimus | reverse complement strand
TTAGATTTTGTCTTTTCATAGCATCCTTGATTTCTTGGATATTTTGTGATTGGAACTTTTCTGATTTTACTTTTTCTTTGAGAGAAGTATCAATTTCTGCAAGTGTGTCTTCAGCTCCAGAGATTCTCTCTTCCATCTCTTGTATTCTGTTGGTGATGCTTACCTTTTGTGGTTCCTGATCTTTTCTCCTGATCTTTTTTTTTTTTAAAGCCACGAAGTGAGATAGCTGCTTCATGAGCAGAAGAGAATGGAGGCTTAGAACTCAGAGCTCTGAAACCATACTGACAGAGCAGGGAGCTTGTTTGGACAGACAGGTGGATGTCAGAAGCTTGCAGGGAGGAGCAGCCCTGCCAGGCCACAGAGGAGGACATTGCAGCCAGTCCTGATGATACCTGATAAGCTAGGGTCAGATGGAAAGTGAGAAGGACCTCCCCTATCAGTGGACTTGGAAGGGGATAGGGAGGAGATGAGGGAGGGTGGGTGGAATTGGGAGGGAAGGAAGGAGGGGGTTATGGCTGGGATACAAAGTAAATAACCTGTGATTAATATAAAAAATAAAAATTATAAAAAACTCTTATTACTCTTCCTCCATAAAATAATTCAAGATGGATATAAGTATGATCATATTTAAAAATGAGTAAATAAGATCTACACTATGAAGATCTTTGAAATTTATAAGTAGTGAAGTCAAAAAAATAGCAAAACAGTTAAGGTCTGGTTCTAGCACACCTGTGGTTTTCCATTCCCTACTAGAGCCTTCTGCCTGAGACAGAGTCAAGTGATTACTGCTTTCACCCACTTTGAGTATTGATGGTATGATTTCAGACTTTTAGGATTGTCCTAGTTTCACATGGATTTTATGAAGAAATCACACTGCCTTTAGAATGCAGGGTCCATAGCTATTGTAGACTCTTGGAGACAGTTCTGGAAATAATGAAGTGTATGCTTTTAGAATAGACTCCACAAGTTATCCCATTGTATTGTAGTCAAATAAAGACAACTATATGAAAATAAAGTTCATTCTCATTAAACATAACCTAAGAATTAACATCAGTTTATCTACAATACTAATGTGGACTCTTTGATTTTCTCTACATAATCTTCCAAAAGAAATTTCAGATTTGACTTTCAAAATGTTTTTGAAAAGAGAAGACGAAGCCAAGAGATCTTGGTCACATTCAACCTGAAACACCTGCTGAATTGCTCTTTTCTTGATTACCTTAAGGTATGTTGATCCTCTTACGCTTGTCAGGAGGTGACAACTTTTATCTGTCTATAAGGCAACCATAGGGACTATGTGTAAGGTTATCAGGCAGATGCTTTCCAAGGAACTTAACACCATGTGGTCAACCTTAATTCTTTGAAGTTATCTAATCATACTCGAAACCATGACTTCAAGCCAAGTTTTGGTATTATAGTAAGAATTTCTAGACTGGCTGTTTTTAGGAAGGAAAAAAAAAAGACAGGTGCTTATCCTATTTGTGCAAGTAACTATGAGGTGAAAATATTACAATTTCAAGATTTTGAATGTATTCGGTAAGGAAATAGCAAATGTTTGAATTCTGCTAAAAATGAATATTATTTACAAAATCATTGTAAGCTATGGATTTTTCAAACATAGAAAAATAACACAAGCAAACAAAAATAATTGTGTATGCATCCATGCATTTATAATTGCCTTGCTCAGGCTCTCTATATCGCTCTTTGTGAACGAGACTTCTTGGAAAGCATTAGTGTCTGCAATAGCTCATTGAAGTATTGAAATGTCACAGGCCCACAGCCGCACTGGCAATTTTTTAAAAAAATTTTAATTTTTAAATTTTTTTTGTCAATTTTATACAAGCTAGGTACATTTGGGAGGACAGAATCTCATTTGCAGTTGGCATTCAGCAAAGCTTTAGGGCAGTTTCTGGAAAGCAAGCCAGTGAGCAGCATTTCTCTACGACCTCTGAATCAGTTTCTGTCCTTCCTTCCTTCCATCGTGGAGTCTAACTCACAACCTGAAGTAAACCCTTTCCTTTCAACTTGCTTGTGGTCATGGCATTATTTGCAGCAGTAAGAAGCAGACAGAAAAAGAGCCTAATTACAATTTATCTTGAGCTATATTTAGTTCCCTAAGTACCCATGCCTTGCTCATCTCTGTGTGGAATCTACTATTCTGAGACCAGCAGTTAAAACCTTTGGGAATGTACTGAATCAGTTTACCACCAGATCCCACTACCCCAAAGCAAAGAATGTCACCAGATCCATGTCAGAGAGCACAGCTGAGATTTCTCTCCCTTCCATTCTTGATATTTCTGATGTTTCCACAAATGTGCCTCAGATGTCTCTTGATTTATGACCTTTTGGTTTTGTTGCTGTAAAAACTTCATGAAGCTGTTTCTACATTGTAATGTGTAACTTGTGGCACCATAAATCTGTGTTCCTGGGCCATGGTCATCTCATCAAGGTGAGAGCTGTGATTTTTGCATCACACTTGAGGACAAGCTGAGAACATTTTTCCCATTATTCAATCAAACAACAAACACTGATAGGACAACTCTCATTTCATTTATAGCGAAAAGTTTTTAGGCAGAATCAGCATCCCTAGTGTCTGTCTTAGCAGAAAACCCTGAAATGGTAGCAAACCCAAAAGAAGCTTGATTGAGGCAGTGACTCAGAATTGCATTTCATATTTCCCCTTTGGTCTTCATCTTCTTTAAGCCAAGAAAGTTGCTTAGATAAGAAGAAACAAAGCTGAGACAAACTTGCTGTCTGGATCCATCACAGTCTAGTTAGAGGCAGGTAGATAAAGTATTTTCCATAAGACGGTAACAAGAGATGCAGCAGGCAGACAGAACAATGGAATATTCACAACACACTCGCTCATCTGTGCCTTTGCCATGCTCGAGGTAATGATAGATATTTTCCTTATAATTTAGAAGTGGTTTTGGCAAGTAATGGTGGACTTCAAATACATGTTCACCAGACCTCCTATGGCTAACAAAGAGCCGTCTTTAAGGAGGCTGGTGGACTGGAAGCAAACACATTGTTCTTATAATAGATATGCAACAGAGGCAATACAACCAAAGTACAATCTCTGCTTGCCTCAACAGCTGCAACAGGGTCATTTATACAATGCAAGCTATCACACACCTAATCCCCCAAACCTGCAAGTCCCCTCAAGGTTTCTCAAGAGTTCTCACCCAAAGCAGTGTGAGTGTGTGTGTGTGTGTGTTACAACTGCCACACATCTGTGATGAAGAGCATGGATATGCTAAGCATTGTCCCTAATGAATTTGTGCTGGTGGTGTGGTGACAAACACTTAAATGACAATTAGAGATCTTTTAGAAAAGTTTCTTTTTAGAGAAAAATTCAAAAATAAATTTAAGAAGTGAATAAATTTCCAGATTTTTCTCCAGAGACAACAAAAGAATTGACAGAAATGTAAGATTTTAGTCGGCATGAGCTGGCAGAAAAGCAGGTGAGAAATGAAGTCTCTGCAGCTAAGATTCTTGAGAGCAGTCTGTGCTTTTTTTTTTTTTTTCATTTCTTAAAAAAAAAACAAGGGAAAATTTAAGATAAAATAGCCCAAGCCATTTAGTATACCTTCATCCATGTATAAGTTAAACAGTCAAGGATAAGTGGTGAAGACTCGGAAGGGAAAAGTGAGAACAGAGAGAAAACAGGATACAGTCATTTAAGACTGATCTGGAGGGGTGTGGTGGTGGCACTGACCCCAATGTTGGGTCATGGACCTCATCTTAAACTGACACTTTGATTTTTAAAGAATAGATGGATTTCTGTTCTTCTATTCTTGGCCTTTTCAGGAACCATAACTACATTCCTATTTGTGTGTTTGTTTAATAACGGAACCTCTCATTGTGCACAAAATCTTCTCCAAGTCTAATCCCTAGAAACACCAAGTTCCAGTGGCACCTGTATTCCCTACAGCCATAAAATCACCAACAAAAATAGTCTTACCTCAACCAGCCTTAAGAAGCTTCGACTTTGTCCCTGTTCACATCCACATAGGCAAAGACAAGGGAGTTGGATCCTAACCAAAGGATTGGATGCTCCATCTAAATTAAGTCTTTCTTGTTAGATTATTTTTTGCTCTGTTCATTTTACATATAGGAAAAAATTCAACTCTGAAGAATTGTGAGAAAAAAATGATGAAAAACTTTAGGAGAGCACCGAAAAATTGAAAATGGTTAAAAATCAGTTCACCAGCCCACTCCAGAAAGAGTTGAACTTTCTACTTCCTCTGATTCCTTTTAAGATGGCTTATTCTAAAAAAAAATCTGAGTATCTGTATATGTGAGAATCTCTTATAAAACCAAATCACTCACTGCAGTCTGATTGGTCCTATTTAGGTCATGTTTGTAGCTAGGCATCCTACATTGGGAATGCAGAGATCAATTCAGGACAGACTGCTGAGAACAAGAGTATTTTCTGTGGTCCTATAATAAATTCACATGTCTACAATGAGACATTGTTACAGGCAACCAAATATTTAAAAGTGTTTGACTTCAGTATGAGTACTTACAAATGAAGCTTCCATATGAATAGTTGGATACCATTTGGAACGTTAAATAAGCAATGTTGAGATTTTTTTTCTCCACCTATCCACAAGTGCTTGAAGCTGAGAGCAGCTGACCTTTAGATGAAGAAATTATGGTCTGTTTACCAGTTAATGAACTATACCTTATTGCTTCTCTAGCCTATGCCAACATTTGAAAAATAGACTTGGTTGTTAGTGAAAAGTTCTTAAGTGCACCGTTGTAATCTTAGCACTGAGGATGTAGAGACAGGGGAACTGGAGTTCCTTGGCTGACAAGAGTAGCCCAACCTGTAAGCTTCAGGCCCCAGCAACCTATCCTGTCTCAAAAACACAAGTACATTATTATGGAATCCACTTGGATACTGAACTGATTGGCCTGCTCTTTGATCACCTCCCCCAGAGGGGGGAGCAGCCTTACCAGGCCACAGAAGAAGATAATGCAGCTACTTTTGATGAGATCTGATAGACTAGGATCAGAGGGAAGGGGAGGAGGACCTCCTTTATCAGTGGACTGGGAGAGGGGCACAGGTGGGGAAAAGGGAGGGTAGGATTGGGAGGGGAGGAGGGAGGCACAGGGAGATACAAAGTGAATAAACTGTAATTAATAAAAGTAAAAATAATTAAATAAAAAAGTAAAACCCCCACAAGAACAAACAAACAAAGAAAACAAAACAAAGAGAATGAACTACAAGAAACTAAGTAACTCTGAGTGCAGGAGAAATATTCTTCACTAGGGAAGAGCCTATCAAACTGGTTATATGGTATCAGTCTTGGAAGCATATTCACATAATTAACATTATACAGACTGAACAAGTAATGATAAAAAAAGGCTATTGATTTGAAAGAGAGCAAGAATGGGTATGCGAGACTGCTTGGAAGGGAAGTAAGAAAAGAGGCAAGGGATGTAAAGGTAATCTCAAAAAATAATTAAAAAAATAAAGAAGTCATGGAGCAGGAGAGATGAACACTATCTGCTTTACCAAGCTTCCGTTATCACTACCCCATATGGCAGCTCACAGCTGTCCATGGTGCCAGTTACCAGAGGAGTCAATGCCCTTTTCTGAGCTCCATTCTGGTGCTGCAGATAAATACATGTAGACAAGTGCTAATTTTCATAAGTTAAATGAATAATTTTTTTTAAAAAATAAGTAACATTTGAAGGACAATATCTAAGGTAAGTCTGCACCGTCCACATGGGCATATATATGAGAGTCGCCTGACAAGAACACACACACACACACACACACACACACACACACACTGAGAGAGAAAGAGAGAGAGAGAGAGATTCTCCTGGAATCCTGCAATGAATTGAAAAGTTTGCTAATAAAATTAGTTGTGATTATCATATAGAGAATAAACAAATGAAAATGAAACTGTGTAAAATAACATGTATACATATAATTTTTGTTATTTTTGTTTCTCTAGATAAAAAAAATCTAATAATTTCTTCTAAAAGTAGAAGAAGGAAAACGTGTTCATTATCAACAAACAGCCTTGTACTATTTATAATGCCTTTTAAACAGGAAGTACGCCTTTGGAATGTGCTGACTGCTCTGTTTTAGAAACTTCTCTCCTGTTCATTAGGTGCTTTGCAGAAAGTAACATGAGAAAGCATTGGTAGTTATTAATTCATTAAAGAATTGGTTACACTTTCATGTGCACTGTGCCATAAGAGGAATATTTGTTCTTTGTAAAAACATCTTCAGTTGTCTTCTTCACTCTTGGCTTTTATTTTAAGCACAAATATTGGTTTTTATCTTAAGGTTTGTTTTAACTTAATGTTATTTGGAATAGCCAAATAGGATAATTTTTTGCTATTTTGTATAACAAGTTGAAATATAGTCACTAAAGGCATTTTTGTAAAACGGGATGAGAAACTTCATTTTTCTATTGCCAAGCAAAATGACGATTCACAAAAAAAATAATAATAAAATAATTTAAAAATTTAACCTACTGCTAAAATGAGTCCTAATATTAAAATGAGTCCTAATAACTTTTTATCATACTCATAGGTCAGTGCACTTTTAATCTCAAAACTGCTGCAGATGTGATTGACAGAGAGACAATTGGTCAGAGTATAAAAAATTAGAAACTGTGGCATGTTCAGCACTCCCTCCTAAAAGCTTAGGGATCATTGCAGAAGAGGGAGTGAATAAGAGTCAGAGACTGTGGCTGACTACAGGGAACAGTGTGCTGTGTACACGGTGGAGCAGTAGCAACAGGACAACACAGCACTTGTGACCTGCATGCACAAAAGTTGTGCAATGTCAAGCTAAACAAAATTCCAGTAGGGAGTGGGGGCTCAAAATCTGCCCCCAACTGAGAAGCTCTTGGCTCTTGATAGCTCTTGGGAAAGGCAGACTCGGTTTTCTTTAAAGTTTTGACCCCTGGTAGGTGGACCAAGCTCCAGAGGAAAGCTACACATTCAAGAACTTACAGGCAGAACACATTACATTTTCTGGGTTAGAAAATGGTTTGATGGGCACAGAAGGGAGAGGTGTGTCTGAGAGGAGGAGGGAGAGGGTGGTGAATACAGTGAATACATTTTGTGTGAGATTTTTAGGGAGCTAATTAAAAACAAAGAAAAAGAAAACATATTTTAGCTAGATTTTAGAAAAGATTATATTAAACTATGGCAGTGTGTTTATTTTCATTATGAAGAAGTATTACAACTTGGGACAGAATGGAAAAGAAGCCTATCATTTAAATCACACATCTCTCTAAAATAATGACTATATTGTCCATTTGATTGTAAGTATCGTTGTCATGAATTCATCCTCAGTTCAGTCCCTGCCACGTCTGAGAACAGTTCTGGAACTGTGGCAATCGTGGAACCCATGAAGCACTGTGATTTCTAGGGCAACAACTAGAAATATGAGGGATCCAGTCACACAAACACCGTCACCAGGGACTCTGGTATCTTATTCTTCCTTCTCCCTTTATGTACACCTTGAGTGAGCAGCATCATGTTAGCATAAGTGCTGCTCTGGTGCTCTGCTTTCATAAGGATCTAAGCAGCCATGGAGAGAAATCTATGAATTCATGAACCACATTGTAACACATTGGTAAACCATTCCTACTTTAAGTTGATTCAGATATATTGTATGGGTAATAGTACTATGACTAAAGCAGATAATATAATAAAAAACGGTGTTATCTTTAATATTTGTTGATGCAGGATCTGTGATATTTGTTGATTGCAGTCACATAAATAACTTACTCACAAATGAACGAAACTCAGTATACACAAGATCTGCACAGGTCCAAACCACTCCAAAACAAAAGCCTGAAGAGCTGAAAACCCACCCCTAACCAAGAATCTATTCACAATGATACCTAGTAGGAAAAGGAATATCACTTTTCTGACATGGAGAGTCAGTGGGTATATTAACGACACTCAGGAGCAGGCCTTGCAGGAGCAGTTGGCCAATAAAAAATGGACTGTGTTTGTTTTGATTTTTTTTGTCTTAGTAATACTTTAGTTTGTTTTTTTTTCCTCTTATTTTTTAAGAGAGAGAGAAGACAACAATGGGTGGGTAGAGTAGTGATGATTTAGGAATTGAAGGAGAAGAAAAATATGATCAAAATATACCTTCTAAAAATAATAATGTTAAAATAAAAAGAATTCCTAGTTTGGTAAACATGAGAGATCCTAGTCTAAACATGCTAAGGTCTTACGGTAGTGCTGATTTGGGGTCTGCATGTTTACCACTACATTCAAAGCAACCTGGAAAGTTAGCTTAGGAGCTCAGAGCTCTTGTTGCAGACCCAAGTTTATGTCCTGGCATCCAGTTCCAAAGCTTACAACCACCTGGCTCAAGCTTCAGAGATATGATGTCCTCTTCAGTCCTCCGTGGCTGCCTGAATACTGAGACGCACACTCACTCGGAAACATACACACACACGTAGATAAAATTAAAAGAAAAAGAAGTAGTATTATATTAATGAATCAGAATGCATCTATATCGGTCTACTAAAGTGACAAATTAATTTAATAATTAAGTAATTTAATTCAAGAATTAATTTAATGATTCGTTAGTTTAATTAATTAAATAATCGAGATTTCTAGTCCTATCAGACACCCATCTGTTATTGCATAATAAGTCACTATATAAAAATCTGTGTCTATATACAAATGTGTGGCTTACCCATGAAATGCTATAATATTTTGTGCTCATGTGAGTTACACCCGCGAACTCACAGTGGCAGTGCCCACCTTCATAAGACCTGCAGAAGCATGGGTCTGTCAACAGCATCTGTCAACATCTCTTCAAGATGGGAGAGAAACGTAAGCTATGGCCTCTAACAGGAGCTACAGACAGCTAATTATTGCAAGGGGAAGAGAAAGCCCCTCTAGATTCAATAAATAACCCACAAGCATGCTCATGCTGACAATGCTGATTAACTAATGTGGAACACACACACACGGTAGCAGAGTGGATGAGTGTGATGAGACTTGAGAAGAATAAATGATTTGATAAGAGGTTAATAGAATAAGATGTGACAGTGGGCAGACAAGACTTTGATGAAAAATGTAGAGTTGGTTGGAGTATGAGTCTCAGGAAAGAACCTGTGCTCAGATTTTTTGGTTCTGTTGCTGTCCTTGAGGAGTTCCTGTCCTCTCCAGATATTACTGTTTCCCACTTCTTCCATAAGATTCCATGCACTCTGCCCAACAGTTGACCGTAAGTCTCAGCATCTGCTTTAATAGTCTGCAGGGCAGAGCCTTTCAGAGGTCCTCTGTGGCAGGCTCCTGACTTCTTCTCTCTTTTCTCCTTCTTCTGATGTCCATCTTCTTTGCCTTTCTGTATAGGGACTGACACTCCAACCAAGAACCATGTATAGAGATAATCTAAGACCCTTGCACAGATGTAGCCGATGGCAGTTCAGTATCCAAGTGGGTTCCATTGTAATAGGATCAGGGACTGTCTCTGACATGAACTGATTGGCCTGCTCTTTAAATACCTCCCCCTGAGGGGGAAGGAGCATTACCAGGCCACAGAAAGAAGACAATGCAGCCACTCCTGATGAGACCTAATTGACTAGGATCAAAAAGAAGGAAAAGAAGACCTTCCCTATCAGTGGACTTGTGGAGGAGCATGCATACAGAGGGTGGAGAAAGGGAGGGATTGGAACTGGAGGGGGGAGGGAACCACAGGGGGACACAAAGTGAGTAAAGTGTGATTAATAAAGAATTTAAAAAAAGATATAGATACGCATGAAAAAAATGATAGAACAAATAAAAATTTTAAAACTACATATGTAATAATGCATTTCTCTATCCTTTCAGTGATACTTAAAATAGCATTTTTCTGCCCATTCATGGTAGAATGCTTTGATCCCAGAGGCTGGCAGATTTGTGAGTTCAAGGCCAGCCTGACATACATAGTAAGCTCTAGGCCATCCAAAATTTTCTAATGCGGGTTTATCTCAAAATATGAACAAACAAATTAGCCAGTTACCTAAGGAACAAACTAAGTAAGTAACATATCATTTCTCATTTCCAAAAATAAAATAAAATAAAAAATTCTATTGAAATCAAAATAAGTGTCATTATTTGGAAACCAAATAAGTGGAAGGATAAAAATTTAAATTTCTGCTTTCTTTGGTTGGCATGTTATATGGTATCAATATAGTAGCTACAAGCTAAAATCAAAAGCAATCACCGATTCTAATAAAATAATCCCTTCTGAATACTGGTTCTTATTTTGTTTTTGATGTTATTAGATTAGGTTTCCATAAAACACATTTTCATATTAATGAAAAATTTCTCTTTAAGTAATAATCTCTGCTTACCATCTGGAACATGCTTTCAAAAACCCCTCCAGCAGAAATATCTCCTAGAACTAAATTTTAACACTATAATCTATGTACCTACTTAATTCTTTTATTTGAAATAACATCAGTAGATATAACCAATTACACTTACATTATATAATGGATACTCATTTATTTGGGTTTTAAGGTCATTAAAAGGTAAATGAAAGATGAATTACAGGCATTTTTCTTCCTAGACCTTTGCCTGTTTTCTTATTGTGTTCAATTGCAATTATATTCACCCTATGCAAAAGTTGTTAAATGTTAAAAAGTAAATATGATACAGTAATATCATATCAGTAATTTGTGAAATACGTGTTAGAATGTTTTACTGCATCCAATTACTATGTTTTCTTTTATTGAAGATATTTTTCCTCCCTTAATATATCATGATTATGGTTTCCCATGCTTCTCTTCTTCCCAGTTCCTCTCCACCTCCCCTCCTACACTGATATCCTCCAGTTCTGTCTCTCAGTGGAAAACAAACGTGCTTCTAAGAGATAATAGCAAAATAAAATATAACAAGATAAAATATAGTAAAATAAAACAAAAACTAACACGTTGGAATTAGATTATACAAGCAAACAAAAGGAAAAGAGTTTAAGAGAAGACAGAAGAGCCAGAGACCTATTAGCATATTCAGAAATTCTTAAAAATACTAAACTGGAAGCCATAATATATGCACTGAGGACCTAGTTCAGACCCTTGCAGGCCCCGTGCATGGTGCTTTAGTCTCTGTGGATTCATACGAGCATTGTTCATGCTGATTCAGAAGGCCTTATTTTCTGGTATCTTCCATCCCATCTGGCTCTTCCATGCTTTCTGCTTCCTCTTCCCTGTGGTTCCCTAAACTTATCCTATTTACAGCTATGTGCGCTCTCTCTCCCTACTGTCTGGCTATAGGTCTCTGTATTTGTTCTATCTGCTGTAAAAGGAAGCTTTTCTGATCATGGCAGAGCAAGGGATGGATCTATGAGGATAACAGAATATCATTATGAGTAATTTCATTACTACTTTTTTGTTTGCTGTTTAGAATAGTAGTATTGGGTTGGCCTTAGGTCTCTGTGCTATCTAATCTCTGGTTTTTGGCCACCTGGGCAGCATCCAGTAGGGATTCTATCTTGTAAAGTAAGCCTTATGTCAAATCAATATTGGCTGGTCACTCCCACAAACTTTGTGCCACCCTAGCATATCTTCCAGGCATGACAGATTATTGGTCCAAGGGTTTGGGGCTGGGTTGGTGTTTATGTTTCTACTTTGGTAGTTCTCAGAGTATCTTTGTGTACCAATGATGCTCTGATGTAGGGAGAAGGATCTCTGTAGGCTCCAGCTCCATATCTCCATGTTCAGTGAGTTGTGTAGGTGCTGTTTTCAGCAGTGGTGGCTTGGCATTCACTTGTGGGGACTAACCTATTTTCCTGGCAACAGCCTGGGTTGTTTTGGGATTCCCATGAAAATCCTTTGGATAACAAGTCAACTAGAAAAAACCTGATCCTGATACTGGGTACTTCATTTAATAACAAGAGATGGTCAGCAGGGACTTTGTCTCCCTCTTTGTTTGCCAATTTCATTTAGACATTCATATATGTATATATTTTAGGAAGTTTCTCCTGTATGTGGTTTCCCTACTACCCCTCAAATGGCCCTTGATTTTAGCTGTCACTCCCCATATTCTCTTCCTTACATCCTCTTTCCCATCTTCCCACTTGATCCTACATTTCCAGTCCCCCAATTTTTCCATAAGTGTTTATACTATTCCTGTCTTTAACAGGTCTATATGTCATGCCTAGTCCATTACTCTTTACCTAATGTCTGTGGTTCTATAAATTGTAGCTTTGTTATCATTGACTTAAAAGCTAATATCCACACATTAGTGAATATATACTAAATTTCTCCCTCTTGGTCTGTGTTATTTTACTCAGGATGATTGTTTTCTAGTTTCATTCATTTACTGGACAATTTCATCATTTGATTTGTTTAATAACTAAGCAATACTCTACTGCATAAATTTACCACATTTTCTTTATCTATTCTTCTTTTGAGGAACATTAGCTTGTTTCCAATTTCTGGATATTATGAACAGAGTAGTAATGAATGTGGTTTCTTCTTAATAATTTTTGTATTTTCGAGTTTGTATTATAGTAGACTTTTAGCTTCTATTTCAGTTGAGCAGATTTTTATGAATGCTCTCTTCCTGCTGACTCTTCTGTATCTTCCCTTTACCATGCATGTCTCTCATTTGCATACCTTCCTTCTTATTAATCTCTTTTTTTTTCTCCTTATCACTGCCCTCTTCCTTCCTTCTTCATAACAACCTCAACTCTCAGATGCAATAAACTGTATTTTTCCAGATCAGTGTTATGATTCTGTCTCCAATTCTTATCAGGGACACAGCTGAGTGACTGCCATGTACTGTATGCTAACAACAAGAACTCTTGTCACATATTGAGTATTTTATTAAGCAGCTCTCTTTATGTATAGTAGTGGGAAACTAAACAACAACAACAACAAAAAAAAAAACAACTCTAGGAAGAACCACAAAATACAACAAATAAAAAGAATGAGACACAACAAATAAAACCTAGTGGTCATCTCCACTACATCAGAACAACATCCAAGGTAGATCTCTGACATCCACATGAGCATATACATGAGATCCTCTGTCATGAACACACACACACACACACACACACACACACACACACACACATACACAC
>REGO01000169.1:637848-680569 GCA_010120015.1 Rhombomys opimus | reverse complement strand
ACACACACACACACACACACACACACACACACACACACACAGGCCTTGCATGCATAAGCACATTAAACATTCTAAATTTCTGGGTTTTCAAGAGACCAAGCATTAGGATCCTTACAGTAGATAATGATAACTCAACACAGGCTCTTTGGTTTTCCTACTGCCTGGGGAAATTTTTCCCACCGGGGAGGCAGGCCCAGCAGGAAATGAGGCACAGAGCTTGGAAGGAAAATGAGGGTGATAGAGATCAGACACTTTGGAAGGCACTTGAAGGAGCTAGTTCAACTTTAATTGCAGAGACCAAAGGCTATATACCCCTTGGGAAGTGGGAGGGAACTCTAAAGATAGGTATATATAATTGGTTAAAATTAGGCACTTCAGGGATGATTGATTTGCATTAAATAGCATGCTGCTCCTATCATATGAATGGGAACACAATACCTAATTATCCTATAGGCACGGGGAGGGGAGACCTAGCAGGGAGCTATGTCAAAGGCCGTGTACTAAAGATATTTAGCATCATCTATGTCTAACGACCCTCTCCAGATGATGTCAGGTAAAGAGCCAGAGGCCATGAAGGGGAGAGGGGGTACTGCACCTTAACATCCAGTTCAGAATGACTATCTGCACTGGGAGTACTGCAACCTCAAATAGCAGGGTCCTTTCAGTAAGGCACTATAATTATACACAAAATATAGCAAACAAAATTCAAGAATACATTAATATCATGCATTAAAGACAAACTGATTACATCCCAGAGATGCAAGGCTGTTTCAATATGTGAAAATCAATAAATTTAATATAACACATAAATAGACTGAAGAATAGAATTCACATAGTTGTAATATTAAATGCAGTAAAAGCCTGTGACTAAGATTTAACTTTGGTTAAGAGAAAATAATCAAAGAAGAAACTAAGAATGAAACATATCTCAACATAATAAATGTTCTATATGACAAACGTATAACCAACATTATATGGAAAAAAACTTAAGGCACTCCCACTAAGACCTGGACTTAGTGGGACAAGCTTTCCTCCTCCATCTAATTTTATTCAATACAGTACTGAAGAAATTAGCCAAAGCAGTAAATGAAGGGGAAGAAACAAATGGGACAAAGATGAGAAAGTATGGAATCAAATTATCCCTATCTGCAGATAAAATGATTTAAAAATTCCTAAAATCAGATAACTCCTAAATGTTACAAATACTTTCAGAAGAGCATTGGGATATAACTCTTCTATTAAGAGTAAATTTCCTAATAAAATAAAATGATAATTTACTAAGATTTTTAATTTTTTATTTTAGTGGTTAAACGATTTGGAAAATTCTTTGGGGGCACTTGAGGTTAAAGACAGAGTAATTAAAAGAGAATCGCAGTGAATCTACCCCATACATGACTATGTGATCCACTCAAGGATACCTGAAGCAATATGACTTCCTAGGTATATATTTGCTTGTAGGTAATAAACTAAGTACACAGCAACCTCTCACCTAAGAGCATGCTTCAGCTCTTAAAGAAAGCTTCCCTTTCTTTCAGATCAGGTCCATTCTTCTAATCACACTTGAGTCTTTTAGATTGACTGGATCCTGAGCATGACTGGAGACTGATAAATATGCATAGATTAAACCATGACACTTCTGATTTTTGAAACCATATGAGTTTTCTACTTTGTATAATAACGGTTGTCAAAAGGAGACTTAGGTATACAGTGCTAGGTATCATGTGCAGAATTGGTTTTCTTATTAACTGAATTTTAAATAGTGTTTTGCTATTTTGGTTATGTTGGAGGAAGAGAATAATTCCATTCAGTGGAATGAAGTCTGGAATTTAGATAGAAGCCCAAATTACCAGGTGATGTTTAATTGAATCTGACAAAGTAGAAGAGCCATGGGCATGTAGGTGGTGCACTGTATCCGTTGTTAGTTCATGCTTCAACTTGAACTAGGAAGACCTCATATATATATATATTGAATGGTTTAATAAGTTTCCATTGACTTAACGGCTTGTGACAAAAATAATAATCTAAATAATGATATAATTTAAATGTTCTTGTTGAGAAAGTAATGGTAGTTTGGCAATATTATGGCTTAATTCCTATCAAAATAGTATTTGTCTCATTTTGTTTATGAAATCTAAAACCAATGGTATTTAAACTTTTATTTGTCATGTATATTGGACCTAAAGTAACAGCACAATAATATTTATATTTAAATAAGTAAAAATGTACACTTTTGAGATAACTTACAGCATACATGTATAAGTCAAACAAAATGCACATATTCAAATGTTATAAAACATTTAATATCCCAAGCTAGATAACAGACTGAGACTTATAAATACAAGATGATACTTTGACAGTGTGAGGTATGGTAGGAAAAATTTAAGCATATGCTAATTCAAGTTATTTCTCTCAATTAATAAAATCCTATAAAAACAAAGCTTTCAGATCATAATTCAGCTCATGTGTCAAGACAAAATTTTAAGCATAATTTACAAAATTCACACGTGCTTAGTTTATTGCGACTTAATACATAGGTTGAACATTTAAAGACAGAATTGTACAGAATAAAGCAGCTCCACTTAACCCATCAGTATACTACTTAATATTTGAGCATTAATCAGAGCTTTCTAAATGCTGACTTTGGAGTGAGCAGAACAAAAATGATCTCTGAGAAATGATTGAAATAAAAGAGGCAAGCATGAGAGACCTGCAATCTCAGTAGCTCATGCTGCAGGATGCTAGCCATTGCCATAGCAACAGACTTTGCTTTGTTACATCATGGAAATCTGGATCTATAAGTGATGAGTGTAACATCTCAATGAAGAGACTGGTCCGTTTCAGGGAGGGACAATGTAGCATGCTCCCACAGGTGAGCATTTGGGAAAGGATATGAAAAGAATGTGATCACAAATGAGCCAGTGATGAAAGTTGGAGACCATTGTCATTTGTGACCATACATCTTTTTTTTTTTAATTTTTTATTTAACTTTTATTAAATACACTTTATTCCTTTTGTATCCCCCCATAAGCCCCTCCCTCCGCCCCTCCCGGTCCCACCCTCCCCCCCTTTCTGCATGAATGCCTCTCCCCAAGTCCACTAATAGGGGAGGTCCTCCTCTCCTTCTTTCTGATCTTTTTTTTTTTTGTTGTTCTTCTCAATGCAGTTTATTCAGGAAACTTGAACAATCTTCTGGCCCTGGGGAAAGCCAGCCCACAACTTAAAATAGCCTCTGGGTAGCCAACCCCAGCGTGCCTCCTCGTGAGCAATGCAGATAGGTCCACATACACGGAAGCAAGCCAGATCCTCAGCCTTAGCCAAATATGGAGTTGTTTATGACAGAGAGCACTCACCATCGGGAAGGTGGAAGGCGGAAACCAGCTCCATCTTTAAGGCACGGCATTACGCAGCTCTCTACAGTTCCCCCTTTTTGTTTTAGACGCATCAGGCAAGAGTAGAGGTCTGATCTCTGATATTAGAAATAAATTGGGACTTTGTACCAATGTTCATTTAGGTGTCATCCACCCAAAGAGCATCAGACCCATCCAATACCTTTTGCTCAGAGGCAGGACCTGCGGCATCAACCCGCATGCAATCAGACATGCTCTTCTCTGGGTCGAAAGCGGCTGACCCTGAGTGCAGTGCTTAGCCTCGCATCCTGAGCGTAACATTTTAGCTTTTTATGGTAGCCAACCATGCTTGGGGATACTGTCCTGCTTCAATGGCTGTAAAGGCCTGAAAGATCATGGCTGCATTACACTGTTGTGAGACTCTAATCTTGCATATACACCACAGGCAAACCAAGGCGACCAACACCAGAAGGCCTGCTAACGCTCCCATGCCCGCCCATTCCTTCAGATGATTCATGGCTGCAGCAATCCATGATGATACTCCTGAGTCCACTCTGGTAGAATTTGCCGTAACAATGGCCACTCTCTTAAAATCACCACTATTGCTGACCTTCTTCCTTTATTTTGCTAATAAGATTCATTAATAAGCACTTTTGAGAAGTAGCTTAAATTTTCACATGCTTTATTTCTTGGTACACTATATTCAATAACACTGTCAATTCAAGGAAACAGAAAATTAACTCATATGTTGAGATTATCACATTTCTATCAAATAGATTACATCTACGGTCAGAGTGAATTCAGCACATATTGAATATATATAGACATGTACATGTTTGGTTTCTCAACACTTTTGTATATTGTGAATTACACTTCCAGGGGACGGAGAGATGGTTCAGCAGTTAAGAGCACTGGCTGAGAACCTGGGTCCAGTTCACAACCCTCATACTGAGGCTTACATCCATCTTCAAGTGTAAGTCCAGAACTCGGATGACCTCTTTGGCCTACATGGGCACTGCGCATGCCCGTGGCCTACAGGCATACACTCAGGCAAGTACATGTATCATATTCTCTAGTTTATTTGAAAATGCCAAAGAAGGAATCTCAGATTTCAATCTAGTCACACTGTTTGCTGCTTCTGGAACTTGTGTGGTTAACACAAACTCAGTAACATCACATCTGACACCTCACATTGTAGCAACCTAGTACTCAAATCGATTTCCATGGTGTGGTCTACCAGGTAGTTGCCTTCAAAACAAAAATAAACATATTTACAGAAAATAAGAACAGATTTTAGAGTATATCTTACTAGTCATACTATCTAAATTATTTTCAAAATATTTGCAAAAGTAAAATCATTAAGTTGGGCCTTGAAACCAATTTATAACTTTACCTGTTCATATTTTTATAAAAAAATAAATGTCATAACATATATATTCACCACAAGGACTATTTCTAACAAGAACTCAATGAAGATACCTCATAAAACAGGATCAGATGAATGGAGGGGAGGTCCCCCCCTATCAGTGGACTTGGAAAGGGGCACAGTGGTGATGAGGGAGGGAGGGAGGAACTGGGAGGGAATGAGGGTTCGGGACACAGCTGGGATACAGAGTTAATAAAATGTAACTGATAAAAATAAAATAAAATAAAATAAAAAAGAAACTAGATAGAGGGAATAGTTAACTTTTATGAAAGTGGAATGAAGGAAATTATATGAAAAAGAACTTAAATACATAAAAATAAAATGAATGAATAATTAGGTAAAACATCAATATGATACAAAGATATGAAAGATAAAAATTACCCAACAAGAGGGAAGCTAGACTAAATATTGGGAAAAGAGATGCAAGTGTTGCCCTGTCAGATTACTGTCAGCAGGTGGGATGCCACCTGTGAGTTAAAAGAGATTAAACTAACAAGGTAAAAGTCAAACCTCATACTGACAAGTGGCGGTCTTAGTCACATTCTTGCAAACACACAAATCACAAAAATTATAACTCAAACAAATGACAAATATCAAATGACCCATGTCAGTTTTTAAAACGTATGTTTATAACTGAGAAACTTATGAAGAAAATTTAGGTTCTGGCATTTCATTGATAATATACATATGATGCAAATTCCTGTGCAAGCAAGTAGAACTATTTTATAATAGAATCTTAAAGAAAATAAGGCATGAAGAATGGAAAGGAGGAAGGGTCGTTTTAGCTGATGACATTAAATAAACACATGTAAAATTTTAGAGGAACAATAAAAATATGATTAATAAAGTAGCAAGCCAAAAAATTTGATATGTAAAGCAAGATTATTTGTATCTACTAGGAGTAAACAATTGATATAGGAGAACGATTCACCATTATAACAGCATAAAAATTAATAAATTATTGAACTATTGTGCACTGAAAATTTGCATTGAAAATTACAATTTGTTTTCTAAGGAATTTAAAGAAAAGAAAAATAAATTGGCAGAATATCTTTTAGAATGAACAATAATTCAATAACTTTAGAAGGGATTTTTTCCTTCAAATGATTTTAATTATATGTCTCATTTTAAGAACAATATTTATGCTTATAAAACTTTCAGAGAAGGAAATGAGCAGGAATAAACAGAATACTCCTGGGAAAAGAAACTAACTTACAAGATTTACTCTTGACCTGTTTACTAAAGAGCTATTAAATATTTCATTTAATATATAAAGAGGAACATAAATGTCCATAGAAATTTTATTTACATTAGGTCAAACAGGATAGTACCCAAGTGTCTCTTAGCTAGTGAGACATTAAACAAACTGTGCCATGTACAAGTAGTGCAAATCAACTCAGCAATAAGATTAAACTAATGAGATTTACAGTGACTAGATGAATCTGAACATATTTGTTAAAGAAACAAAGCAAGAAGACTATGTGTTATATGATACAATTTAAGTAAAATTCTATGAAAATAAAATTTTGTTCAAAATAATCAAATGTTCACCAAGTATTGGGGCTAGGAGAGTACTTATTCTAAAGTAGCATGAAAGAACCTTCAAGGGATAATAAGTTTGTTATTTCCAATATGATATTGTATATAAGCAGCATTTTAAAGGACTTACCAAAAACATACTTCAAAGTTATTAAATGTAAATTATGCTTTAATACTGTGCATTTTCGGCTGTTTATATTAAGAAGCATTCAAGTGTTAGTATCACTTACATATAGAAATCGATGTACCATATTGTGAAAATTATCTTGCACTGAGTTTATACTGGAGAGTTGTAGGATTATATAAATGTTATTTTAAAAAGTATATTGATATATGTAAAATGGATTTTCACATTCACTTAATCATTCTAATGATGATTTTTTTTTAAAGTAAAACATTTTGAATTAATCAGTAAGAAACTGAAATGTGAGCTCTATATATTAAACAGTTAGCATATCACTCTACCACTCTCATTGGGAGCTGAATGACTCAAAATTGTTTTCTGGAGAGCTGTGCAAATTCATTATTGTAGCATACTAAAATCTACTTGCTATTCTCCGTCTCACATAAGATCAGAGAACACTTAGTAACTGTGATGGTTAGATGTTTGTCAAATAGGCAAAAGCTAGGGTTATTTAGCATGGAGGATGTGCCTCCTTTAGGTTTGCCTGGAAGCAAAACTGTGGGACATATTCTTGATTAATAACTGATGTGGGAGGGTCCAGTCCCCAATGGGATTGGATAAAGCTGAGTGATCCATGGAAAGCAAATCAGGAAGTAGCATTCCTTCACAGTCGCACCTTCAGTTCGGAAAGAAAAATCCTGAAAGGCAGCTTAGTCTGTATGTGAATTAAAAACTCCTGGAAGGCAGGTGTCTGCAGAGACTGCTGGACCAGTTGGAATTTCAGTACTGTGGAGAATTTGAATTTTACAGGTTTGGAGGCCAAATTACCTTATCTTGGACTAGTTTTAGCCTCCTGAAACACATTCCATATTCCATTCTTTATTGGAAGTAATATCTGTGACAATAAGTAAAACCAAACAAACATAAACCATAGCAAAACAAACAAAAACCCTTTACAGACTATTGCCAGAAAACTAGCTTCTTCCAATCCCAAAGCTAAGAATATCGTCAGATATCACCTTAGTCCGTACATTTGCTCCCCTCCCGGTCCTTGTATCTGCATGTCAGGTTTACTCACCCATACATTTTAAACATGCCTTGATTCATGTTGTTCTTTTTTTCTGTACCACTATAAAAAGGTTGGGAAACTGCTCCCACATTGGAACATGGAATTTGGGGTACCTTAGATCTGTGTTTCTGGGCCATCGTCACTCAGAATGGATCCAGAATAACCATTTTTATGTTGACAAGTTTCTGCCTTCAAGTTACTGCCAAGATTTGCTACTATCTCTGAGGACAGGATTTAAGGCTGTATAGCCCTGTCCCACTTCCTGTTCTCTCTCTTGCTTCCTGTGTGGATGCAATCTTCTTTTATTTTTTGTATTTAATAGTTTATAGATTTTTATTGTCATATAATGTTAAATTAGTTCATAAGTTTTTATTCTTTGAGGGTTTTTTTATTTTTATTTTTTTATATTAATCACAGGTTATTTAGTTTGTATCCAATTGGTAGCCCCCTCCTTTATTCCCTCACATTCCCACCCTCCCTCCCTCATCTCTCTGCCCCTCTCTAAGTCAACTGATAAGGGAGGTCCTCCTCCCCTTCCATCTGACCCTAGTTTACCAGGTCTCATAAGGACTGGCTACCATTTCCTCCTCTGTGGCCAGCAAGGCTAATCCTCCCTCGGGGTGGGGTGGGAGGGGTCAAAGAGTCAGCCACTGAGCTTATGCCAGAGAGAGTCCCTCTTCCCCTTACTAGGGAAACCCACTTGGATACTGAGCTGCCATGGGTTATGTCTGAGCAGGGGTTCTACAGAATGGTGGATAAATGGAACTGAATGGAAGACCCAGAAATAAACCCACACACCTATGGGTACTTGATTTTTGACAAAGATGCAAAAACAATTCAATGGAAAAAAGACAGCATCTTCAATAAATGGTGCTGGTCCAACTGGATGTCTACATGCAGAAAAATAAAAATAGATCCATATTTATCATCCTGCGCACCACTAAAGTCCAAGTGGATCAAAGACTTCAACATAAAACCAGACACACAAAATCGGTTAGAAGAAAAAAAGAGCCTGGAACTCATTGGCACAGGAGACAACTTCCTGAAGAGAACACCAACAGCACAGGCTCTAAGAGCAGCCATCAATAAATGGGACCTCAGGAAACTGAAAAAAACTTCTGTGAGGCAAAGGACACTGTCCTCAGACCAAAACAAGAGCCTACAGACTGGGAAAGGATCTTCATCCAACCCTATATTTGACAGAGGGTTAATATCCAGAATGTATAAAGAACTAAAGAAGTTAAAAAACAAGAAATCAATCAATCCAATTAAAAGATGGGGTATGGAGCGAAACAGAGAATTCTCTGTAGAGGTATATAGAATGGCAGAGAAACACTTAAATAAATGCTCAACATCCTTAGCCATCAGGGAGATGCAAATCAAAATGACCCTGAGATTTCACCTTACCCCCATGAGAATGGCTGAAATTGAAAACCCAAATGACAACACTTGCTGGATGCAATCTTCTATTTTTCTATGTGGATGTGATCTGCTATCATTCTCCTCCTGCTGCCATGCCAAATTTGCCTTTGCTTTGCCTTTCCTGTCATGGCAGACTTTATCCCTCTGGAACTAAAAGGAAAACAGATCATCCAAGTGTTCTATTTATCATAGAAACAGGAAAGTAACAAATGCAAAATTGATGCTTGGAGTGGGGCCTTGATGTGATAATTGAACTATGTGGCTTTTGTGTCTTTGAACTATTTCATGTAAGAATTTGGAACACTGGGTTTGAAAAGAATGTTTCAGTAGAGTTTAACAGGCAAATCTAGAAGGATCTTGGAAGATAAGTATGCTTAGAGAAATGTGAACACTAGAGGCGTCATATGTTAAGCCTTTGGAAATAAACAAGGACTCTTATCCAAAACAGGACCAGGAGCCATTCATGATACTTTAGCAAATAAGCTGAATGCATTGAGCCTTTGTGCTGACAACTTGTGTGGGGCTGAGTTAAAAAGTAATGGACTGTTAGAAATAGGAACTCAATGACTGGCTCTTTGGTCTCCCTGTTAGGCCACAGAGGAGGGCTTTGCAGCCAGTCCTGAAGATACCTGATAAAACAGGATCAGATGAATGGGGGGAGGTCCCCCCTATCAGTGGACTTGGAAAGGGGCACGGGGGAGATGAGGGAGGGAGGGAGGGACTGGGAGGGAATGAGGGATCAGGACACGGCTGGGATACAGAGTTAATAAAATGTAACTGTTAAGAAAAAAATAAAATTCAAAAAAAAAAATAAAAGAAAAAAAAAGTAATGGACTGTTTCGGGGTTGGGGATAGAGGAAATTTTAAGAAAGTATAACGTTGAGTTTTTTTAATGGGTACTACTGATTACTCTTTATCAATTCTATAAGGGAAAAAATAGAAACAAATGAGAAAGGAGAAGATATTCGAAAGATGCAGTTTTGAAGCTTAAGACTGCAGTCATGTCATGTTCTATAAAAAAAAGGGAGTAAGTGTTAAAGACAGTTTGTAGATAAGCTTTGTACTGGAGCAAGTGGAAATGTGCCATGGCAGCAACTCCACTCCCTGAAGTTACAACTTGCAGATGCAGAGAGTCTAAGTGATTTCCTGATCCTAAAAGGCAATTGCACACATTTTCTTTTTTCCTCTAAGGTCATCAGCATGCATCAGTTGCTGCCACAGTAATTTAAGTGAACTAGTCTCTATCCAAAGCCAGTAGCAGGAATTAAAAATGTCCTCCATCTGATATTGTCTTTGGAGTACAGAAAGATGTGTGATTGGTGGGTAGTGACAAAATCTTCAATATTTTCGGAGCTTCAGAAGCCAGGGAGCATGTGACAAGGAAGAAGAATCTCAAGGATGTCCTTATAGGCCATTTCCTGGAGCTAAGAAGGTAAAGCCCAAGTTGTGATGGAGAACCCAAAATGTTGGATATGACAGAGCTGTGAGACATTCTCCACAAAGGCTACATACAGGAGATGGAATTAGCCTAAGAGAGAGGAATATTGTAGGTATCACAATAGGTGGGGTGGGACCACATAAACTCTTTAATCCTGGAGCCCCAGATGCCAGGCATGAAGACAGAAGGTCTACTTTTTCCCCTGATTGAGAGTCCATTTTGCTTCTATTCAGTCTTTCCTCACTCTGCCCTCTATTCTCATTTTTGAAGGGGTAATATACACTCAGTTGCATTGTATGCCAGAAGCAAGCATGTAATAATTTCCTTTCTTTCTTTCTTTCTTTCTTTCTTTCTTTCTTTCTTTCTTTCTTTCTTTCTTTCTTTCTTTCTTTCTTTCTTCCTTCCTTCCTTCCTTCCTTCCTCCTTCCTCTCTCTCTCTCTCTCCTGATTTAACAGGAGCTCACAGTTAAGAGGCTGTTAAAGACCCTGGGAAATGTTTGATTAAAGCCATTTTGTATCATGAGAGAGAATATAGGGGTGAGGAGAAGAATAGGTCTAAATGAAAACATCTCCTTGGGCTGGTATGCTTGAATAGGTGATGCCAAATTGGTGGTGCCTTTGGTAGGTGGAGCCTTGCTGAAGGAATTATGTGGTGGGGGATAGGCTCTGTGTATTTATGGACTGGTCCAGTTGCTTATTTGATCTTTCTGCATCATGTGCACAATGAAAACACAATCCTTCCTGCTCCTGACATCATGCCTTGCTTGCCTATTGTCATAGCTTTCCTGCTATGATTTATTCTATCCTTCCTAAACTGTAAAGGAAAACAAACCTTCCCCCACCACTTTACCTTTTTAAGTGCATTGCTTCCAAGCAACAGAAAAGTATCTAATTAAATCTAATGTATATAACTCCTTGCAGCATGAGCCTAGTCCTGGCTCCTATGTGAATCTAGACCCTATCAAGTAGACCATACATTATCATCCTAGGCAAACAATCTAGCATCTAGCACTGACACCAGCATGACTGTCCTGGCATTCTGGAGAGAATTTTAAAGCAAGGTTCACAAAAGCGAATATATACATGAGAACAAGACTCTATTAAATATTATTTCAATGAAAAGAAAATAAGTACAAGTTTTCTTACACAGTTTACGTTTAAATCACAGTGAAAAGGTGAAGAAGTTGAAGTAAATTAGGAAAACATTTCTGTAATAATGAATTGAAATATGTATTAACAATTCCATAAATGTAACACAATTTCTGCATCTATTCCTCAGTTGAGGGACATCTGGGTTGTTTCCAGGTTCTGGCTATTATGAATAAAGCTGCTATGAACATGGTTGAGCATATGTCCTTGTTGTGTACTTGAGCATCTTTTGGATATATGCCTAGGAGTGGTAATGCTGGATTTTAAGGTAGCACTATTCCTGATTGTCTGAGAAAGCACCAGATTGATTTCCAAAGTGATTGTACAAGTTTACATTCCCACCAGCAATGGAGGAGAGTTTTTTTTTCTTTTTCACATCCTCTCCGGCATGTGTTGTCCCTTGAGTTTTTGATATTAGCCATTCTGATGGGTGTCAGGTGAGATCTCAACGTAATTTTGATTTGAATTTCCCTGATGACTAAGGACGTTGAGCAATTCTTTAAGTGTTTTCCAGCCATTTGATATTCCTCTATTGAGAATTCTCTGTTTAGCTCTGTAACCCATTTTTTTTAAATTGGATTACTTGTTTTGTTGGTGTTTAACTTCTTGAGTTCCTCATATATTCTGGATATTAGCGCTCTGTCAGATATAGGGTTGGTGGAGATCCTTTCCTAATCTGTAAGCTGTTGTTTTGGTCTGATGACAGTGTCCTTTGCTTTACAGAAGTTTTCAGTTCCATTAGGTCCCATTTATTGATTGTTGATCTTAGAGCCTGTGCTTTTGGTGTTCTGTTCAGGAAAATGTCTCCTGTGCCAATGAGTTCTAGGGTCTTCTCCACTTTTTCTTCTAACCAATTTATCGTGTCTGGTTTTATGTTGAGGTCTTTGATCCACTTGGACTTTAGTTTTGTGCAGGGTGTTAAATATGGATGTATTTGCACTTTTTCTGCATGTAGATAACCAGGTAGACCAGCACCAGTTGTTGAAGATGCTATCTTTTTTCCTTTTACGGTTTTTGCATCTTTGTCAAATATCAAGGATCTGTAGAATACTACTCAGCAATTAAACATAAGGAAATCATGAACTTTGCAGGCAAATTGTGGAAACTAGAAAAGATCATCCTGAGTGAGGTATCCCGGAAGCCAAAAGACCCACACAGTATGTACTCACTTATAAGTGGATATTAGGCATGTAATATAGGATAAACATACTAAAATCTGTACACCTAAATGAGCTAAGCAAGAAGGAAGACCCTGGGTAAGATGATCAGTCTCCATTCAGAAAGGCAAAGAGCATGGCATCGGAAGAGTTAGAAAACAGGGAACAGAACAGGAGCCTACCACAGAGGGCCTCTGAAAGCCTCTACCCAGCAGGGTATAGAAGCAGATGCTGAGGCTCATAGCCAATCTTTGGGCAGAGTGCAGGGAATCTTATGAAAGAAGGAGGAGATGAAAGACCTGGAGGGGACAGGAGCTCCACAAGAAGAGCAACAGAACTAAAAAATCTGGGCACAGGGTTCTTTTTTGAGAGTCATACTCCAACCAAGGATCATTCATGGAGATAATCTAGAACCCCTGCACAGATGTATCCCATGGCAGCTCAGTGTCCAAGTGGGTGTCCCAGTAAGTGGAACAGGGGCTGTCTCTGACATGATCTCAGTGGCTGGCTCTTTGACCACTTTCCTCTGAGGCAGGAACAGCCTCACCAGGCCACAGAGGAAGACAGTGCAGCCAGTCCTGATGTGACCTGATAGACTAGGGTCAGATAGAAGGGGGGAGGGTGGCTCCTAACAGTGGACTGGGGGAGCGACAAGGGAGGACAAGAGGGAGGGAGGTTGGGGTTGGGAGGGGATGAGAGAGGGGGCTACAGCTGAATAATAAAGTGAATAAATTGTAATTAATGAAAGAAAAATTAAAAAATATGTATGACCCACTGTAAAGAACATGCCACTACTGTAGAAATTTTTGTAGTTTTTTTCTAGTTAAAGTGAAATTATAGATGCTTTCATATAATACAAATAATTATGTTTGAGAGCTATTTAGCACTATTTAAAGCAGTGTATACTTACTTTTTATCATATGGCATAACTAACTGTGTTTTAAGAGTGAGTTTTTCAGCATGATTTGGGGCAGCATCCAAAGTCCAAGCCTCCTAGGGCACTGCTCATTTAAGAGAAAAAGTAGCCTGTGATGTTCTGATATAACAAGGAAGAGTATGTGAAAGCCCAGTGGAATATCAATTAGCTGACAAGTGCCTGTAATCAAGGTTGTCATGGTGATGTAACAGGCAGGACAAGAAAACAAAGTCCTGCAGGAATGCCGCTGCCCACCTCCCTCCACCATACTTCAGTCAAGCCGAAGCCCAGAGAATATAGCTTTTCGTGGTGATCAATATGATGTTTCCATATTTCATATAATTCTATGCTTTTAGCCAACTTCAGAAAATGTGGTGATCATTTTCCCTTTTAAAATATGTTGTAATTTCTTAAGTGAATTCAGGAATAATGCAGGAAAAATGTATTTTATGGTCATTTAAGTGAGATTTGAAATTATTTGCTTTATCTTTTTTCTACTTATTTTAGTTTTGAATAAAAAAAGAAAATGTTTGAGGTCTCTTAAATTCTATGGGGATACCTTGTGGTGTTTGTTTGTTTTGAGGGTGTGCCTGTGTATGTGTATGTGTACATCATGTCTGTCTTCATGTGTGTGGAGACCAGAGGCCAATCTCACCTACCTTTCCTCAATTATCAGCCACCTTTTGTTTTGAAACAGTGAAGTTCTCCCTAGGGGTAGACTGGTTTGTCCAGCAAGCTCCAGTTATCCTCCTGTCTCCACTACCCCATTGCTTGGACTGTATGTTTGCACCACCATGATGCCCAGCTTTGTAAGTTCATGCTGGGGACCAAACACAGATTCTCACTGTCGTTGCTAAGTACTTTTTCAACTGATCTATCCCTTCAGTCTCTTCCTTTTTCAAAAGTTCTAGAATTGTACAAATGTTATTCTAGAAAACTTGAACATGTATCTATTTTATTCGTTTCCATTTCATTTTAATGTTTAAGTACCTGGTAACATAGCTGTGGTAAAAACAAGAATGCAAACTTTTTGCCTAATATGTCATTCTGTTTATAGTATGATCTTAAATAATTTGTCAGTTCGCAATCCTTCCTAATTGGATATTTACTTTGTAGTTTTTTTTTTTCATTATAGCTGGTGTTGTTAGCCATGCTGCAGTTAAGATTATCTTACTTTATTTCTTTTTAGATTAAGCATACAGGATTTAGTCATTCTTTCAATTTGCCTATGCAAATGAGTCTTTTTTATTTTCTTAAATATATTAACTCCTTGCTGTTTCTTTAATTTATTAATTTATTAATGGTTGGAGGTTGGTTTCACCTCCAACACTCACATAACAAAAATGATGTGATAGATATCACATCATAACTAAATTTATTTGTCCCCAGTGTTAATTTTGAAAATACAGCTTACAGAACACATAGCCCTTGGTTTACCATTTCTTTTTTTTTTTTAATTCCCTGAAGATGTACCTAACTTCACTCATATTTGGCATAGTGCCCTTATAGTGACAAATGCCAAGCTAATTTTCATGTTTTCTAAGCTCCACCCCTCTAATCTGATTTTCACTTAGTTACTTGGTATTTATCTAGAGGTATACTGGGATATTTTTGTTTGTTTGTTAATTTTCCTCCCTAAATTTGACTGATTTATCATGATAGTTTATGTCAGGGTTACAACTCTTCCAAACTGAGTTTTTTGGATAAGCTATTAAATTGGTAAACATTTATTTTTTGGAAAGATTTTTATTTTGAGCATATATTCTATGCTCTAATATTTTACTTTCTTATATAACAGTCTTTATGCACATCATATGCCTTCTAATTTTATGTTTTATATCAAAACATTTCACTACTTTATTTCCTTTCAGCATTATTATTCTATTCTATCTTTAGTTTTTGGTTATAACCATGGCTCTTTTTATTGGATCTTGCAATTTAATTATTAGTTAAATATTGACTTTCCAATTTCATTATTTAATTCGTTAGTTTCCTCTTTCACCTTTTCTGAGCTTTTAGCAACCTAATGTGAAAATGTCAATATTTGCAAATTATTATTTAAGCATTTTGGTTATAATTTTGTTCTGTTGCATAGGTGCTTTATAGGAAAGATTATTCATCAGCTGAGATGGAGTATTATCATTTTCTAAAATTTCATCATATATTTATAACTAAATAATTAATGCTGTCTATTAGAAACAATAGGAATGTATAATAGATAAGTAGAATTTAGTAGTATTGGCTCATGTCACAGGGTAGGGGTCTCAAACTGCCTCCAAGAGTGTAGCTAAACTTTCAGGGCGTCTCTTAGGGATGTTGTTGAAAGAAAACATTATCTCTTAGGAAGAGTGGAAGGAAATAGTGTGTGGGAAGGGTACGGGGGTGAGGTGGGTGGACAGACAGCTCATAGCAGTGATCTGGGCTCCAGACCATCTTTGATTGCTCACAAAAGGAAATTTGGAACTACATTAATCTTTTTCAATTGTTAGAAGTTAGCACAGCCAGATCTTGAAGCACTTTGATACCTACCTACCTACCAACCTATATATATAAAATCTTTGTGTGAGACAACTTTAAAGGAGTAATATTTAACGACATAGCTGTTTTTACTGGGGTAACCCTTGAGGGGCTGGCAAATAGACTTTCTGTGAACGATGTTAACAGAGTCAATAAATAGGTGGAGTCTATGGAAAACCGGGACAGGGCTCACCACTCTGCTGCTCCTAGGAAGACTTTTCACTTCACCCACCTGCTTGCTGCATCATGTCTCCAAAGACTGCTTCTTCTAATTAGCTATTCACTCATGTTTTTCTCCTTTGCACTCATGAAATGTCAAGTTTCTCTCAGTTCCTCAAAAGACACTTGTTTGTGCCCAGATTCCACTGGAAAATGTATTCAAAGTTGTTCCCAAAGGAACCTGGCAATGTAGTCTAGAGACAGGAAGTGTTTAAAAAAAAGGAAATCAGAGAAACACCTCATGGTGTCAGTCACACAGACCACAGACCTCAGCATGGTCCTCACCATCAATGGACAGGCTGGCTGACAGAACCTACAATGTCAACCCTTACTTAAGGACCACCCCAAATTTTCAATGCTTGCAAGCAAAATGAACTCCAGAAGCCTGAGAAAAGCCTGTTGCAGTAGCAGAGCAGATGTTGGTTTGTGAGTTGCATGAGACAGTGGTAGAAGTGTTAAAAATACCAACAAAAGGAAGCCCAGAAAGCCTTAATGGATTGCAGCATTCCTTAGTCATTTGTAGAATTTGGAAAGTGTTGGAGCCCTGCAAGAATTCTCCCTTCATGCTATCATATCTGTTAGTGCCATCACTGTTCAGGTCTTATTTTGGCAGCCATGCTGTTGAGACTTCTTTCAGATAGTCTTTCTGACATTTCTAGGAGACAAAGCCCTCATGGTAAGACCTCCCCTATTCCCCTGGCTCTTACTACATTTCTATACCACTTTCTACACTGAATTCTGAGCCTTAAGGCAGGATTTGTCTTGTGTTAATTTTATTGTAAATGTTTGTTTATTTCGAGAACATTAGAATTCCTGTGACATATTTATTCGAGTTAATGTCACTGTTATGAATTTCCAAAGTGTCAGACTTATTAAAGTTTTGGACAAAATTAAATATATTAGATATCATATTCATTTTTCCTTTGCCCTTAGCATTTCTTTGTGGTATACAATGTTCTTGAATCTCTGCTACACAATTGAGAAGTAATAATCAATAAATTTTTGTAGATCTCATTAAAAATGCATGAAAATATTAATGATTGAAAATACTAATTCTCCAAATTTATACATCCCACTGATGAAGATTCCAAAGGAGTGGAGCTTTCCTAATGGCCAGAAGATGTACAGGATAATTCTTCTGTGCTCTGTAATGCCAAGAATATCCACATCTGAAGTGCACAGGGGCAAATCCAGTGTTGCATGAGCCTAGAATTGACAGGTTGGGGTGTGTAATCAATTTATTGAACAAATGAACTCATAAATCTAGCCTGCTTCTTCAGTGAGTGAGTCCTGTCTTCTGATATTTCACCAGAAACTGATTTTCTTTTCCTTTTAAAGCAATCTCAATCATGGTAATGAAATCTGAAAACTGCCAGTTTTTCATGTGAAGTTAAACATAAATTCATAGTAATGAATCCACTTCCATTTTATTCATTTATTAATGATCTTTTCAATCACAGTTCTGAAAGGGCTTCTTTTTTCAGTTATACCAGATGGCTTAACATCTGTATTTAGTTATTTTACTCAATCTAATATGCAGACTGAATTGAATATACTCTTTAGATATTTTAAATTTTAAAATAATTATCTTTTAAATGATACATAGAAATGTAAAAACTTACATGTTAGTCAGGTTATATGTGATCTCTCGATGCTGTGTGCATTTTGTGTTTTTAAATCAAGTTAAAGGTTTGTCTTCAAGCATGTACTATCTCTTTGCAGTGAAGACAAGTTCATTCTCTGTCACTTCTGTGAACACATCATGCATTAGTGTTGTCAGCAGTCACCCTGCTCAAATCACTGTGCAAAATACTCAACGTTTTCTGCCCCCATATTATCAGCTTGTCCATTGGTCAATACATGCCCACCGCTACCCCTCACTTACTCTCCAGCCTTATGGATGCTAAGATTCTATTTTGAACTTCTGTGAGGTCAGCTCTTCTAATTGTACAGGTGAGTGCACTTATGTTGCTCCTGTCTTTCTTTTCTTCTTCTTTTTCTTTTTCTTCTTCTCTTAATTTTGAAGGTGATTTTCAGTTCAATCCATGATGTCAGAAATGACATTTTTGTGGCTGAATACATTGCCATTGTGGTGTATGAATGCCATCATTTCTAACTCATTAGTCAACTGATGGACACTTACACTCTTTCCATTGCTTGGTTATTGTATGCAGTGATACAATGGAGAGTAGCCTTACCTTCAAGGCAGCCATACCTTCATGATCCTTATGTTTACATCTATTGATATATTTGCTTTAGCAGAAGCAAAATCTGAATCTTAAATTAAACATTCAGAAATCAGTTTTTAAATTAACACATATTTTCATCAATACCATGCCATTGTTCTTTAAAGTATAAGATAAGCTTTATTATTGACATGATTCTACAAATATGACCACCATAGTCACTGCAAATTGGAGAAGACAGAGAACAGGACAGGAGCCTTCCACAGATGCCCAGAGAAAGACTCTACTTAGCAGTGTAGCATAGCAGATGCTAAGACTCATAGCCAAACTTTGGACAGAGTTCAGAGAATCTTATTGAAGAAGGGGGAGATAGAAAGATCTGGAGGGTGCAGTAGCTCTACAAGGAGACCAACTGAGTTTAAAAATCTGGGCTGAGGGGGACCTGAAGAGACTGATGAATGAACCAAGCAGCATGCTTGGAGAGGACCTAGAATCCCTGCTCAGATATAGCCTATTGGCAGCTCAGTCTCCAGGGGATTCCCAAGTAAGGGGAGCAGGTACACTCACTGGCAGGAACTTGGTTGCCTGCTCTTTGATCAACTCCCTCTGGCAGAGTTACTAGGCCACAGAGAAAGAGGATAAGACCTGATAGGCTAGGGTTATATAACAGGGGAGGAGGGCCTCTCCTATCAGTGGACTAGGAGAGGGACATAGGGGTGGAGGAGAGAAAGAGTGGGACTTTGAGGAGATGAGGGAGGGGGCTACAGCTGGGATACAAAGTAAATAAATTGTAATAAATAAAATAATGATAATGAAAAATTAAAAAAACAAGAAAAAATTATTTCTTCTAACAAGTGTTTTAATTCAATAAACAAATATAGAATAATATTAATTTAAAGTCTGGATGACTTCTGATTATATTAGTTATTACTAAATCATGTACTGTTTTTAAGACAACAATAATGAAATTCCTTACAATCCTGTAGAAGAAACTGGGTTTATAATGAGAGACACAGTGTACAGTTAAGAGTGCAGTTCAGTGTCTTCTGCCATGAACACTAAATTCTAGTTCACAGTCTTCATAATTGGGTACAACAAGTGAAAGAGAGAACTCATATTCCAAGAATCCTGTCTTAAAGCCTCTGTTGCCTACCAACTGGAAGACTCTTGGGAGTCTTTTATAGTAGATAGAGGAGCTTTCAAGTTAAAGCCTATTGGAAACCCTTATCTCAGCTGTGTTTCTGAGTCAGTGGGTACATTGATTATATTGGTTTCTATTCTTTTGTATTTCTATCTCTTTTTTAAAAGCTATATTATATCACTAGATTTGAATATTACATCATTCGTATGTATTACTCAATTCCCTTATGGGTGCAGTTATGTAATACCTGTATAAATGTCATTTATCCATGGAGATTTCAAAACCCAGGTCACTTACAAAACCCCATGAATTAATTCCATTTATAAGCTGATGTCTGTCAAAATCCTCAGCTCCTAGTGAAGGGAATGACATTGTCTTCTATATTGTTTCTACCATTCAGTCTTAGGATGTTACCTATATATTTCTATCACTGAAAATAGAACACTCGAGTCAGATAACAAGATAGAGGGGAGAAAGGACAAAGTGCAGAGAGGAAGAAAAGATACTTCCTTGCAGAGTACAGGGAATATCATGAAATAAGGTGGAGAGTGAAATACCTGTAAGGGACAGGAGCTCGACAAGGAAACCAACAGAGCCAAAAATTCTGGGTGCAGGGGGGCCGGCAGAGATTGATGCATGGCCATGCATGGAGAGGACCTAGACCCCCTGTTCAGGTGTAGACCATAGGCAGCTCAGTCTCCATGAGGGTTCCCTAGTAAGGGAAACAGGGACTGTCTTTGGCATTCAATCAGTGGCTGGCTCTTTGATCACCTCCCCTAATGGGAGAGCAGCCTTGCCAGGCCACAGAAGAAGACAATGCAGCCAGTCCTGATGAGACCTGATAGGGTAGGGTCATAAAGAAAGGGACTTCTATCAGTGGACTAGAACTAAGGGAGAGGCATAGAGGGAGAAGAGGGAGGGGGCTACAGCTGGGGTACAAAGTGAATAAATTGTAATAAATAATAAATCAATAAAAGCAGAACACATTTCTCTTTTATTATTTGAAAGCTTTCTACTTGTAAATTGATGATATCCTTCCACCACTACCACTCTCCCACTCCTTAAGTGTACCCATGCCCCCACCTCTCTCTCCTCTCTATCTCTTTCTACTTGTATTTATCTATCAACTGCCAATAGCTCCTCTGTAAAAAGGAGAGCTTCAGAAGTCCATTCTGTATCCATGCTGAAAGTTATACTGGCTTGATCTTAAACATGGCAGCTGTAACCACAGATACTATGAATCGATGTAGATAACAGCTCTGTCATGTTGAGACATCAGCATTTCACCTACCTCCTCCATATCCACTGACAATTTTTTTCTTCTCTCTTTTTTGTGAAGTTCCCTCTCCTATGGGCCATTGAGAGACTAATATAGAACCCTTTTAGCTGTAGCGCTAAAAGGTTCAAGGCTATTCAGCCCATGTTCCCCGGTGTAGCCTACAGTGTTATTTTTTTTTAATTTTTTATTTAACTTTTATTAAATACACTTTATTCCTTTTGTATCCCCCCATAAGTCCCTCCCTCCTCCCCTCCCGGTCCCACCCTCCCCCCCTTTCTGCATGAATGCCTCTCCCCAAGTCCACTGATAGGGGAGGTCCTCCTCTCCTTCTTTCTGATCTTTCTTTTTTTTTTTTTTTTGTTCTTCTCAATGCAGTTTATTCAGGAACCTTGGACAATCTTCTGACCCTGGGGAAAGCCAGCCCACAGCTTAAAATAGCCTCTGGGTAGCCAACCCCAGCGTGCCTCGTGGGCAATGCAAATAGGTCCACATACACGGAAGCAAGCCAGATCCTCAGCCTTAGCCAAATATGGAGTTGTTTGTGACAGAGAGCACTCACCATCGGGAAGGTGGAAGGCGGAAACCAGCTCCATCTTTAAGGCGCGGTATTACCCAGCTCTCTACAGTTCCCTCTTTTTGTTTTAGACGCATCAGGCAAGAGTAGAGGTCTGATCTCTGATATTAGAAATATATTGGGACTTTGTACCAATGTTCATTTAGGTGTCATCCACCCAAAGAGCATCAGACCCGTCCGATACCTTTTTCTCAGAGGCGGGACCTGGGGCATCAACCCGCATGCAATCAGACATGCTCTTCTCTGGGTCGAGAGCAGCTGACCCTGAGTGCAGTGCTTAGCCTCGCATCCTGAGCGTAACATTTTAGCTTTTTATGGTAGCCAACCATGCTTGGGGATACTGTCCTGCTTCAATGGCTGTAAAGGCCTGAATGATCATGGCTGCATTACACTGTTGTGAGACTCTAACCTTGCATATACACCACAGGCAAACCAAGGCGACCAACACCAGAAGGCCTGCTAATGCTCCCATGCCCGCCCATTCCTTCAGATGATTCATGGCTGCAGCAATCCATGATGATACTCCTGTGGCTACTCCTGAGTCCACTCTGGTAGAATTTGCCGTAACAATGGCCACTCTCAGCTGCTCCATCATAGTATTGAATTCTTTAGTCCAATTACCTAAAATATAGCTAGACAATTGTTTAGACAGATTTGCAGCACGGGAAACATTCTCATATTGTATGCTAGTGACACAAAGTCCAGCATACTTCCATTGACAGCCAAGTTGAGCGATTTGCCATAGGGTATCAATTTGCTCCTGCATGAGGAAGAGTTTTTAAGGTAAAAGATTAAAAGAAATAAGTATTAATATAGTTTGAAGATATTTATGTATATATATATATGGTATATATGATATATCATACATGATATATATCATACATGATATATATCATACATATATATGTATACAGACATATGACATACACACACACACACACACACACACATATATATATATATATATATATATATAATAGAACAGCAAAAACAAATTTAATTCCAAAGTACAGAGAAAATTGGAAGACTTGAAAAAAGTACAAATTTTGGTTGTGAGCCTAGCCTTTAACGGCTGAGCCATCTCTCCAGCCCAAGTACAGGGAATCATAAGAAAGAAGGGGAGTTAGTCTGATGGGGAAAGGATAGGAGCTCCACAAAGACCAAATATATCTGGGCACAGGGTCTTTTCTGAAACTGACATTCAACCAAGGACCATGTATGGATATAACCTAGAACCTCCGCTCAGATGTAGCCTGTGGTAGCTCAGTAACCAATTGGTTTCCCAAAGTGAGGGGAACAAGGACTATTTCTAACAGGAACTCAATGAAGATACCTGATAAAACAGGATCAGATGAATGGGGGGAGGTCCTCCACATCAGTGGACTTGGAAAGTGGCACAGTGGTGATGAGGGAGGGAGGGACTGGGAGGGTATGAGGGTTTGGGGCACGGCTGGGATACAGAATTAATAAAATGTAACTGATAAAAAAATAAAAAATATATATATATATATTTAAAAAAATAAAAAATAAATAAAAAATAAAAAAAGGAAAAAGTACAAATTTACACATTGTTGCAGGATATTTGATCACAATATGAGCACTGAGATTTTGTTATCTACTAGAAAAATACAGTTTTAGTGTGGCATGGCTCAGCCTTAGCACACACCTTTAATCCAAGAGCTTTTTGTTTGAATACTGTAAACAGGATTAAATAAAGCCAACTGTAGGTCAAGAGGCAGAGCAAACAACCAGTTGACAGAAATTAAACATGGATTATTATGAAAAAAAAGCATAGAGATGAAGAAGAAGTCAGGAGGATGGACAGAGAGAGAGACAGACAGATGCACAGGAAGTAGAAAGGAGGCACATTCATTTTTTTCCATTTTTTAATTTTAATTTAATTTTATTTATTTAGCTGTGCTAAAAGTACTTCTCAGGGCCTTTTGGTTATATACCAGGAGGTGCCCTTATTGACAAGTGTCTTGATAAGGTGAATACTCACACACACACACACATACAGTTTCATATTTATATATTTATTTGGTAGTTCTATATAATTGCAAATTAAATAGTGTTATCATGTCAAAAATTCCATTATTTCTCATGCTATATACTACAAAAACCAAACACTATAATTTAATTTACTTTTACCTTTTCTTTAATTTTTTAAGGCTTTTAAATCATATTTATTTATTTATTTATTTATTTTTAATTACATTTTATTTACTTTGTATCCCCCTCTAGTTCCTTCCCTCCTCCCCTCCCAATCCCTCCCTTCCTCCCCCTTCTCCACACACTCTCCTCCTCAAGTCCACTGGTAGGGGAGGGTTTCTTTTTCTTCTTTCTGATCCTAGTCTGTTAGGTCTCACCAGGAGTGGCTGCATTGTCTTCCTCTGTGGCCTGGTAAGGCTGCTCCCCCCTCAGGGGAAGGTGATCAAAGAGCAGGACAATCAGTTCATGTCAGAAGCAGTCCCTTTACCCATTACTATGGAACCCATTTGGACACTGAACTGCCATTGGCTACATCTATGCAGGGTTCTAGGTTTTCTCCATGCATGGTACTTGGTTGGAGTATGAGTCTCAGGAAACACCCCTATGCTCAGAGTTTTTGCTTCTGTTGCTCTCCTTGTAGAGCTCTTGTCCTCTCCAGATCTTACTATTTCCCACTTCTTTCATAAAATCACCTGCACTCTGAGCAAACTTTAGCCATAAGTCTCACCATCTGTTTTGATAGTCTGCAGGGCAGAGCCTTTCTGAGGCCCTCTGTGGCAGGCTCCTAACTTGTTCCCTGTTTTCTCCTTCTGATGTTCATCATCTTTGCCTTTCAGGATGGGGGTTGAGCATTTTAGCCAGAGTCCTCCCTCTTGATTAGTTTCTTTAGGTGTACAAATTTTAGTAGATTTATCCTATGTTATATGTCTATATGAGTGAGTGTGTGTCTTTCTGCTTCTGGGATAGCTCACTCAGTATGATCTTTTCCAGTCGCCATTTACCTGCAAATTTCATGATTTCCTTGTTTTTTATTGCTGAATAATATTCCATTGTGTAGATGTACCACAATTTCTGTATCAATTCCTCAGTTGATGGATATCTGGGTTGTTTCCAGGTTCTGGCTATTACAAATAAAGCTGCTACAAACATGGTTGAGCAAATGTTCTTATTGTGTACTTGAGCCTCTTTTGGATATATACCTAGGAGTGGTATGGCTGGATCTTGAGGAAGCGCTATTCCTAGTTGTTTGAGAAAGCACCAGATTGAATTCCAGAGTGGTTGTACAAGTTTACATTCCCACTAGCAGTGGAGGAGGGGTTCCCTTTCTCCACTATCTCTCCAGCATGTGTTGTCACTTGAGTTTTTCATCTTGGCCATTCTGATGGGTGTAAGGTGAAATCTCAGGGTTGTTTTGATTTGCATTTCCGTAATGGCTAATGAGGTTGAGCATTTCTTTAAGTGTTTCTCTGCCATTCCATATTCCTCTATCAAGAATTCTCTGTTTAGCTCTGTTCCCCATTTTTTAATTGGATTACTTGATTTGTTGCTTTTCAGCTTCTTTAGTTCTTTATATATACTGGATATTAGCCCTCTGTCAGATAAAGGGTTGGTGATTCTTTCCCAGTCTGTAGGTATTCGTTTTGTTTTGATGACAAACAGATCCATACTTATCACCCTGCACAAAACTAAACTCCAAGTGGAACAAAGACCTCAACATAAAACCAGACACATTAAATCGGTTAGAAGAAAATTGAGGAAGAGCCTTGAACTCATTGGTACAGGAGAAAACTTCCTGAACAGAATACCAACAGCACAGACTCTAAGAGCAACAATCAATAAATGGGACCTCATGAAACTGAAAAGCTTCTGTAAAGGAAAGGAGGCACCTTCATTTTGAAGAAGGTTGTTTGCGAAGGTCTGGGAGAAGGGCATTGCTTCTGAGGACATCACAGGGGACTTTCTCTGCCTCTGTGAGCTAGCAGGCTTTCACCCCCAGCACCTGGTTTCTGAGTCTTTACTGGTAAAATTAAACAACTGAGATTTTGTTAAAAACATTTGCTAAGTAAGCCAAAATGAGGTGATAAAATAAAAAGAGGAAAATGACAAAGAAAGAGAAATGAAGCAAGCAATAAAATGGGAAAGAAATGAGGACAGATGTCACCATTGTCCCTCAGAAGTCCTCCAACAAGGCAGCTGCAGCACTCATCCTTAACTCAGGGTCAGAGCTGGAAAGAAGATGTGCAGCAACCTCCACACTGTAAGTGTGCAGAAACTGTCCCGGAAGGCTGGGAAATACAGACTCCTAGGTCCAAAATGCCCAGTCAAAAGTCCTGGTTGCTCTACAAAGAAGAGAGAGAAAACTGTAGTTGAAAGAACCAAGAAGAAATTTTTAAAATGTGGACTTAAGGTAACACATATGTTTACTACACTAATTACAGACATATGGTATTTTATAGGTTTTAAGACTCCCATGGAAGAGGACACTGTTAATGCAGATATTAATGCATGGTACAAAGCCAAGAACCTGATAGTAATATAAAACTGACTTGGTAAGTAAAGTTAAATAGGAGTTGATATAATAGTGCCTACAAAAATAGTCATAGATCATATTCCTTAATAGAAATATGTAATACTTAGAGTAGGTGATGATCTGTATAGCTATTATCTTAATTATGTGGAGAAAATTATGCTTCTGTTTTACAGCATATAGAAAATATATGAGTGATACAAATAGGAGAGAACACAATAAAACCTCATGTATCCCCTTGATCTCATTTAGTTAATCCTAACAATACATGAGCATGGGTGATCTTTCTATCTTCTGATATCATTTTCAATTTCTTTCTTTGGAAACTTGAAGTTTTTTTTGTTTGTTTGTTTGTTTGTTTGTTTTCATACTGGTCTTTTACTTACTTGGTTACAGTCACCCCAAGGTACTTTATATTATTGTGAAGGGTGTTGCTTCCCTAATTTCTTTCTCAGCCCATTTGTCTTTTGTATACAGGAGAGCTTCAGATTTTTTTTTTGAGCTAATTTTGTATCCAGCCACTTTGCTGAAGATGTTTATCAGCTGAAGGAATTCTCTGGTAGAATTTTTGGGGTCATTTATGTATACTATCATATCACCTGTGAATATTGATACTTTGACTTCTTCCTTTCCTTTTGGTATATAGGACTGTTTAATTTATTTACTTGATCTTGATTCAGGTTTGGTAAGTTGAATTGATCAAGAAAATTGTCCATTTCATTTAGATTTTCAAATTTTCTTGTGTATGAGCTTTTGAAGTAGGACCTAATGATTCTTCGGATTTCCTCAATGTCTGTTGTTATGTTTTCCCTTTCATTTCTGATTTTGTTAATTTGGACAGGGTCCCTTTGCCTTTTAGTTAGTTTGGCTAAGGATTTGTCTATCTTGTTGATTTTCCTCAAAGAACCAGCTCTTCATTTCATTGATACTTCGAATTGTTCTCTTTGTTTCTAATTTATTGATTTTAGCCCTGAGTTTGATTATTTCCAGCCATCTACTCCTCTTGGGTGCATATACTTCTTTTTTTTTTCTAGTGCTTTCAGGTATGCCATTAAGTTGCTTATATGAGAGGCCTGGAACTTCTTTATGAAGGCACTTAGTGCTATGAACTTTTCTCTTAGCACTGCTTTCATTGTGTCCCCTAAGTTAGGGTAAGTTGTGCCTTCATTTTTCATTGAATCCTAGGAAGTATTTAATTTATTTCTTTATTTCCTCCCTGACCCAGTTGTCATTGAGTAGAGAGTTGTTTAGTTTCCCTGTGTGTGTAGGCTTTTTGTTATTTCTGTTATTGCTGAGGTCTAGTTTTAGCTAATGGTGGTCTGATATGATACAAGGGATTATTTCAATCTTCGTGTATCTGCTGAGGCTTGCTTTGTGCCTGACTATATGGTCAATTTTGAAGAAGGTTCCATGAGATGCTGAGAAAAAGGTATACTCTTTTGTGTTTGGATAAAAATTTCTGTAGACATCTTTTAGGTCCATTTGCTTTAAGACCTCTGTAAGTGTCATTATTTCTTTGTTTAGCTTCTGTCTCAATGATATATATGTCCCTTGGGGAGAGGGGGGTGTTGAAGTCTCCCACTATTAAGATGTTGGGATCAATGTGTGATTTATGCTTTAGTAATGTTTCTTTGACAAATGCAGGCGCCCTTTGTTTGGTACATAGATGTTCAGGATTTTGATGTACTCCTGGTGGAGTTTAACTTTGATGAGAATGAAGTGTCCCTCTTCATCTCTTTGGATTAGTTTTGGTTGAAAGTCTATTTTAATTCGATATTAAGATAGCTATGTCAGCTTGATTTTTGGGTGTGTTTGCTTGAAAACCCTTTTCCAACCCTTTAAGATAGTGTTTATCTTTATTACAGAGGTGTGTTTCTTGAATGCAGCAGATTGTTGGATCCTGTTTCCACAACCAATCTGTCAGTCTGTGTCTTTTTATTGGAGAGTTGAGACCATACATGTTAATAGGTATTAGTGACTAATGATTGTTAGTTCCTTTTATTGTGCAGTTGGTGGTGATTATGTGTTTGTTTTCTTTTGCTTTTTTGGTGTGATGGTGTCTTTATCCTGTATTTTCTTGGGTGTAGTTGATCTTGTTGGGTTGGAGTTTCCCTTCTAGCATTTTCTGTAGGGCTGGATTGCTGTGTACATATTATTTAAATTTAGTTATGTCATGCAATATTTTGTTTTCTCCATCTATGTTAATTGAAGGTTTTGCTGGATATAGTAGTCTGGGTTGTCATCTGTGATCTCTAAGCTTCTGCATGATATCTGCCCGGGCCCTTCTGGCTTTCATAGGCTCTGTTGTAATAGTCTGGTGTGGTTCTGATAGGTCTGCCTTTTTATGTTACTTGGCTTTTTCCCTTGCTGCTTTTCCAACCCTTTGTTCTGTAGATTTGCTGTTTTGATTATTAGCTTAACTTTCACTGTGGTGGCTTTGATAACAATCAGGTTTGGCCCACCACATTGTCACTTCTTGAAGCAGACTATTGTCTATCCCTGAACCAGATTTTTTTTTTCTGTGTCCTCATAGTCTTTATTAGTATAGTAAATTTAATCAGCCAGTGAAAAGCTATAATGAATATGCACAAACATGAAGAGCTAAGTGTTTAACTAGAAACAATTATCTTATTTTACATATACAGGATTAAAAAAATTATCTCATTTTGGACATACAGGATTGAAACAATTATCTCAATTTGGACATACATGATTAATTTTTAAATTATTTTCTTTTATTTCAGTTTATTTACTTTACATCCCAAGGGTGCCCCTCTCCCTTGCCACCCAGTCTCTCTCTCTCCTTCCCTCACCCTTCCCATCTCCTTTTCCCATCAGATATGGGGATTCCCTCCTCCCCATGTATCAACCCTTCCCAGCATATCAGGTCACATCAGGACTGAGCATATCTTCAAACCCTGAGACCAGGCAAGGCAGCCCTGCCAGGGGGAAGTGATCTAAGACAGGCAATAGAGTCCATGTTACAAACATCCACCCCTTCCCACTCCACTCACCAGGTGACCTACATGAAGACCAAGCGGCCCATTTGGAGGAGTTAAGGGAGGGTGCCAGAATGTCACTCAGAAGAAGAAATAGAATAGACAGCAGAAGTGGCTGAAGAGAAGAAACTGGGCAGGAGATGGATTGGGGAGGAAAATAAAGATGGAAATTAGATGTGAGGAGAACAGGGGTGGAAGTTGAGAGGCCTGGGAACAAGAAGGAAAACTGAGGAGACATCGTTTTGTCAAGCTGGAGGCTTGCAACAGGGTAGGGTCCTTGGAGGATATGGGTGTACTCTAACAGGGGGGACATGAAGACAGAGGCGAATACCTCCTAGCAAGGCAGGACTAGTGGAAAGAGGGGAACCACAAACCACCCACAAAACTTATGATCAAAAATTACTCTGCTTCTAAGAAGTGCAGGAATAAAGAGGGAACAAAGATTGAGGAAATGTCCAACCAATAATTAGCCCAGTCCTGTAGGTCCTAAGATAGAGAGACAGTGCCTGACACTATTAATGATGCTCTGCTACTCTTGGACACAGGAGCCTAACTTGACTGTCATCTGGAAAGCTCTACCCAACAACAGATCCAGACAGATGCTAAAGCCTGCAGTCTAGCATGGGGAAGAGCTCCAGGGGTCCTGTGAAAGTTGTGGGGGGAAGATGGAAAGACATGGAGAGGACAGGAACCCCACAAGAAGACTAACAGGGACAACTAAACCAGACTCACAGGGTCTTACAGAGACTGAGACATCAACTAAGGAGCATGCATGGTCTGGACCTAGGCCCCCTGCACATACGAAGCAGACTCTTACATGCATAACAGAGCAAGGTTGATTATGATTCGTATTAAAAACACAACACACATGTGACTAAGTCTATAATGTGCCATACTCTGTGTGTGTGCACATGACTAATTCTATGTCAGTCTCTGAATGTGTACACATGGTAACAGCTGTGATTTCTCCAGTACTAGTGGACATTAGCCTTAGATTTTTTTGCCTTTACTTATTTAAATATTTATTTTGTCTTTATTTTTGAGGTGATTTGTCTTCCTGTAGAGACAGGCTAGCCTTGCATGTTTTAGCTTTCTGAGTTGTATAATTACATATATGTAGACAAGTTTACACAAGGGTTTTTATGCTATTGTAGTCAGTAGCTCAGTTTTATACTAATTTGATTGTTAACTTACTGTCAAATTGTAATGTCTACATGTCTATGTATTCCTCATTTGTTCTCACACAAATATTATCTATTTCAATCTCATTTATTGGGAACTTCCAGAGTTTGTGTGTTCATAAGCATTTTAGCCATTTATCATACTAATAACTTCAATAATATGTTTAGTTAATAAATACAAAGTCTAAATTATAAAATATTTAAAAAGACAAAAGAATATTGTGACTTTCTTTTAAGTATTTGCAACTATGTACTCCTATGTGTATTCTTCAGAAAACAAAACTGTCCATAACAATGTTTTTTTTTTTTAATTGAAAATTAGTCACAGACCTTCAAATGGACTGTATTTGTTGGTTTGGGATATTAATTCACTATGTATGGTTAATATTACTTTCAGATAGAAGCCATTCTGGAGTGAGAAAAGTATTTTGAATCTATTTGAGATTTTCATTATTCTTATTACTGTACTACATAATAAATGTTCCTTAAACGCTGTAGTCACACACACACACACACACACACACACACACACAAATGTTTTACCTTAGTTGAGACTGATTTCATACACTGTATTATTATATCAATATTTGCTCAATTTTATAACATTTTTCTTACCAAAAATATACAATTATTTTACTATATTTTCTTTTAGTGAGCAATGGAGTCCTTTCCATAATAATATATACCTTATACAAAGAACTGTTTGATTTGTGTTCTATTCCTTATGCATTTTATTGGCAAACACTGTAAAATAGCTTCATCAAATATAAATTACAATGATAATAATTTAATGCTGCATGCAGAGTGAAATAAGAATAAGAATTTACATTGAAAACCCCCTTTAGTAATTCAACAAAGGATATGGAACATGGTTTCCTCGACACAGAGAGTAAAGTTTTATTTGCGAGTTTAAAGTTTATTACTTTGTAATTTGACACACTCTCATTGTTTTAATGTGTCTATGAGAACACGTGCTTGTCCTACACAAAAGTCCATAGAAAAATCTTAGTATCAAATTAAGTCCTAAGCTAACACAGATTCTGGAAACACAGATGAAACAGAATTTAACAAAACAGGCTTATATTACATTAAGCTATAATACTCACCAATTAGTCATGTGGGGAGCACTGAACTGATTTAGACGAATGAGTAATCAAATCTTGAAATAATAATTAGTCTGATCTTCTGAATATTCAGGTGTGCACCCGAATGGAGGTTCCTCTTGGGAGGCATGCCAGAGCAACAGCAGAACATATCTAGAACACATGGAATGCTGTCCGTCAGTTAGCAGCTCCAGGATGGATGTGTCTTGGTATGGCAAGGCCCCAAGTGTCCTGAGGACTTTATCTGTTATGAAACAGTGTTGCTTGCTATCTTTGCAGGCCTCATAATCCTCCTAATCTTTAAATTGTGTGAAACCTTAAGGGAGCTTCTATCCCCTGACTGGGCAGCATATCTGGCACCTGCAAATAACAATGCTTGATCTCATTCAGTCATTGCTGCTGGAGCAGATTAATGATTTAACCACCACCCTTGAAAAGAACCCACAGATGTAGATTGTTAGCAATGACCACTACCCTTAGAAAGAATTTGGAAAAACAGATTGTTTAGCAAGGTTAGGTAAAGACGTTTTTATCAGTGGCTCTCATGTAGAAAATCTTAGAGAACAGTTTGAAGTTCAGGAAAGTGCACTATTAGTAGTAAAGCCAGGGACTTGCTGAGGTTGGTGAGCCAGAACAACACCCTAATTATCTCTAGCTGCTATATCTGTCTCACTGAAGCTGGGCCAGCAACTGAGACACCAACTGCTTTCCTTATCTTTGCTTTCAACTTCCTGATATGATTTAGTTAAAATTACTGAATAGATGTACACCGTAAAGATTTTTTTTTTGCATTTCTTTTTTTTTAAATTTTTTATTTAACTTTTATTAAATACACTTTATTCCTTTTGTATCCCCTCATAAGTCCCTCCCTCCTCCCCTCCCGGTCCCACTCTTCCCCCCTTTCTGCATGCATGCCTCTCCCCAAGTCCACTGATAGGGGAGGTCCTCCTCTCCTTCTTTCTGATCTTTTTTTTTTTTTTTCAATGCAGTTTATTCAGGAACCTTGAGCAATCTTCTGACCCTGGGGAAAGCCAGCCCACAGCTTAAAATAGCCTCTGGGTAGCCAACCCCAGCGTGCCACGTGGGCAATGCAGATAGGTCCACATACACGGAAGCAAGCCAGATCCTCAGCCTTACCCCAGGTCCAGCCTCTGAGAAAAAGGTATCAGACAGGTCTGATGCTCTTTGGGTGGATGACACCTAAATGAACATTGGTACAAAGTCCCAATTTATTTCTAATATCAGAGATCAGACCTCTACTCTTGCCTGACGCGTCTAAAACAAAAAGAGGGAACTGTAGAGAGCTGTGTAATACCGCGCCTTAAAGATGGAGCTGGTTTCCGCCTTCCACCTTCCCGATGGTGAGTGCTCTCTGTCACAAACAACACCGTAAAGATTTTAAGTAGAGATAACTGATGTTTTTTTTTTTACCTAAAAGTTTAGATTTGTGATTCTTTTAAGATTATATTTTAAAGATAATTGATTCTTTATTTGTAGCCACAAACTGCAGCCTGCCAGTAAAGAAAAGCTGGATGAGAAATTATCTGTTTGTTCACCTTGTTAACTTATAACAAGTTGCTTAGTTACAAATGTCTATGGGTCCTTGCAAATAACATGTTTTTTTATATTTGTTTTCCACCCAAAATAAGTAAAACATTTGATCATGTGAAGGTGTTGAGAAACATGTTTTCTTTAGATATACTCATTGTAATCATTCACTTAAAGAAAAATAGATTGTGACCACATTGTGAATTTTGTACTGCTTGAAAGATTTTGCTGGGATGTATAAGCTATGGGAAAAAGAATAAAAGTGTGGTTTGGAGCTTGCTCTTTGGAGTTTGTTCCATACAACAAGGTGTATGTATGTAAGTTTGGGATGGAAACCACACACTCGAGTTTGCTTCATCCACTCTATATGTGAATGTGTATGCATGTATGTATGTATGTATGTATGTATGTATGTATGTGTATATGTGTATATGTATGTATAAGATAGAAGAAGGCAGATGCTAAATAAAAATGGTAAAGAAGCTTGTTGGAACCTACCTGCTGGAGTCTGTCTTACATCATAATCAAGAGTAAGTTGTGTGTGTGATCTTTTTCTCTCCTTCTTTCCTTTTATTTTTCTTATCCACTTGCTGCAATCAGTGAAAGCTCCTATTAGGAACCAGTGAGCCTCTGCCAGGAAGTTATCAACATTGGCTCACCACCAGCAATTTAATTCTGGCCACTCAGTTCGCCACTATCAGTGGAAGCCACAATTGATAACCAATCAGTTCTGGCCTGGAAAATTACCCTCAGAAAAAGTCTGTGGGGTCATCAGCCAGGCAGTAGCCACAGTTTCCCCAGTTGAATGTCAAAGCTGGTCTTTGACAGGCTCCTTAACAAGAGTCAAACTATTTTTGTGATTTTTTTCATTATCATTTATTATTGTCAATTATTTCATAATAATATTATCAACATCTCAGCCAGGTTTCTCTATGGAAGGAAAGCTAAAAGTACACATATATCTGCTTATATATTTACAGTGGTTACATGTAATTGTATGATTTGGCAGGAGTCTAGATCAGTTGCCGAATTCAAAGACTAGAAAAAAACATGAAAGAATAATTTTTGTTATTGGTTTTTAAAGCTTCATCTGATTGTGTGAAACACATTTACACATGCAGAGATACAGATGAGGAGCTCTTTAATACGGAAGTGAACATTACATATCACAGTATTATACACACATGTATGCCTTCACCGTCTCCTATCTTATCAGTATCCAGTTTTCATAGAAACTATGTGTTCCTTTGTAAGTCATTTTGTCCCAACTATAGACCCTTTCCCGAGTATAATATTCAGTATAATTTTCTGCCCTGGGATTTTTCTGTGCAATTATTAGTCAAAATTAGCTACTCAGTACAAGTACATAACTCCTTTTTTTTTTTTTTCATTCTAGTATTCCAGGGCTCCTCATTCTGAAAAGAATAAAGAGCGCTTTCTTAAGGAGAGTTGTGCATGTCCATGTCAATTGGACTATGACTAGCTTGAGGTCAGCAGCTCATGTTTAATTATCAATCTCAGAGTAAGAACAATGTTTATTACGTAGATGAAAAAAATCACATATATGATTTTAAGGACTATATAATGATATATACAATTTCCAGATTTAAAAAATAGATTGCATTTTCTAGTATGCACAATGTACTTAATATCCATGTAGTAGTATTTTTCCTGGAAGGTTCCAAAGGTTAAAGTAAAGAGAAAGCCCAGTCTCAACTCTGTGCCTCTTGTGATTGTCTTGACACTCTTTGTCTTCATGAGTACATAAGTTCACAGGGAACAACATTTCCATATTTTTTATCATATTGAAATACTCCATGTCTCATTTATGTAATAGCTGACTGAGTGACGTGGTGTCCTGATTTTATGACACAACAAATAATTGCAAACTTCAAATGATCATATCTGAAGTTTTGCCAGCATTTGTACATGCTTGCGTACATGCATGCATTCAGGAAACAACCACGCTGAATATTGTATTTTTTTATTATCTTGCTTTGCATAAGTGACCTCAAAATTGTTATTACTCCTTAATTCAAACTAGGCAATGTTTACCATGTTGCTATTTCAATTATTTGAAAATTAAGGATTTCTATGTTGATATATGTGTGTGCCTGAATGTATACATATTATGTATATTATCATCCATATTTAGAGATATCTTTCACACTGGATAAAATAAGAAGCACTTCAACTGTTATTAAAATAAGAGTTGGATAAATGATTGAAATTATCATAAGAACAGACTATTAAAGGCGGTTTGAAAACTTACTTCTATGAATATATATTATGGCAGCTGAATTTCTTCATTCTGGAAAATAATGACACTTTCATCATTCAGGATGAATATTATCATGAAAAACACTTTGAATTTCTTTTCTCAAGGATTAATGAAAAGTTTTAGTGAATTAGAAAAGATTTTTTTATCAATACTAGAGATATCTTTATAGTTTTGAAAATTCATCCAAAGTAATGTTGTTGTGATTTTCAAAGTAGCTGTCTTCCAAGGAGGACATCTTGACAAAAGTCAGAGGGTTCACCTTTAGTACCAGACAGTGATGCTGTGGCAATGCAGTCTTTTCTGGGGCTTCCAAAGTGATGGGGTCACTACTGACTGTGTGTGTGTGTTTGTGTGTGTGTATGTGTGTATGTATAAATGTGTATAAAACTGTGAGTATAGGCCAGAAGTAAACTTGGGTGTCTTCATCACTCAGTCTCCACCATATACCTTGAGATGGGAGACATTGGTATATGCCACTGTACACAGCCTTTTGTGTAGGTGTTCGATTCAGTTCCTCATGTTCCTGTGTCAAGCATCTTAACTCCTGTGATATCTCCCTAGCCCCAGTTCTGTGTTTGTGACCTGTGTATCTGTGGGGCTCCATTAATAAGAAGGCAGTTCAGTGTTGCAGCTAAATGCTCAGTTGATTTCATTTTCTTTGTCAGCATAACAGGAAAGAGAGACAGAAATGATGCCAGAGTCCTGTTTTGGTGTTTTTTTTTATTTTTTTTTATTTTTTTTTATTTTTTATTTTTATCAGTTACATTTTATTAATTCTGTATCCCAGCCGTGCCCCGAACCCTCATTCCCTCCCAGTCCCTCCCTCACTCACTCATCACCACTGTGCCCCTTTCCAAGTCCACTGATAGGGGGGGACCTCACTCCCATTCATCTGATCCTGTTTTCTCAGGTATCTTCATTGAGTTCCTGTTAGAAATAGTCCTTGTTCCCCTCACTTTGGGAAACCAATTGGTTACTGAGCTACCACAGGCTACATCTGAGCGGAGGTTGTAGGTTATATCCATACATGGTCCTTGGTTGAATGTCAGTTTCAGAAAAGACCCTGTGCCCAGATATATTTGGTCTTTGTGGAGCTCCTATCCTTTCCCCATCAGACTAACTCCCCTTCTTTCTTATGATTCCCTGTACTCTGCCAAAGGTTTGGTCATGAGTCTTTGCTTTGAAAACACTGCTAGTTAGAGGCTTTCAGATGCTACAGATTCAATGCAATTCCCATCAAAATACCAACTCAATTCTTTACAGACCTTGAAAAAAAGATTCTCAGCTTCATATGGAGAAACAAAAAACCCAGAATCTCCAAAACGATCCTGTACAACAACAGATCATCTGGAGGTATCTCCATCCCTGATCTCAAGCTGTACTACAGGGCAACAGTAATAAAAACTGCATGGTATTGGCATAGAAACAGAAAGGAGGATCAATGGAACCGCATAGAAGACCCAGAAATAAACCCACACACCTATGAATACTCGATATTTAACAAAGAAGCCAAATCCATTCAATGGAAAAAAGACAGCATCTTCAACAAATGGTGCTGGACCAACTGGATGTCTACATGCAGAAAAATGAAAATAGATCCATATTTATCACCCTGCACAAAACTAAAGTCCAAGTGGATCAAAGACCTCAACATAAATCCAGATACTCTAAAGCTGTTAGAAGAGAAAGTGGGGAACAGCCTAGAACTCATTGGCACAGGAGACAACTTCCTGAACAGAACACCAACAGCACAGACTCTAAGAGCAACAATCAATAAATGGGACCTCATGAAACTGAAAAGCTTCTGTAAAGCAAAGGACACCATCATCAAAACAAAACGTCTTCCTACAGACTGGGAAAGAGTCCTGTTAATCACGTGTGTCTGTCTCCACATGGTGGAACTTCTCAGAGAGCCCGAAGATTCAGAGGTGCCCGTTATGGGGAGAAATGCTGTCTGCTGGTGGCTTGGATATTTTTTAGGAGAGCTTTGCCATATCACTTCATGGAATTTCCTCCTCATTTTCCTATGCAGAAAAGGGCACCTGTTTGGTGAGTTTCCAGTAAGGAACTAGGTCTCAACTACTTTCCTCTATTTACCCTCATTCTTCAGACCCTCAAAAATTCTATTAATTTGGCAAACATGTTTGGAGAGTTGGAAAAAAAAATAAGTTCAATTCAGGAGGTCTGAAGAGATGTTATCTTATTCTAGTATATGACTAATAGTCAGAAAAGGGTAAGTTTTTAAAACAACAACAAGAAGATAGGTGTAGGAAGGATGACTTCCCAAGTAGGCTGACTTCAATGTGTGGACACAGAAAATGAGTTCTTGACCCTGCCTGCAGGTAGTTACTCACACTGTGCCACAATATTGTTGCCTTCATTTGTATATTTCATATTCTACAGAACACCAAAGTCAGTGGATCTGTGGCGTTATGGATGCTTTGGATACTATGGCATCAGATAATAAGTTGTTTTTATACAGCCAAGTGGTGGTTAACACAGTGTCTGCGTTTTTCATGCAGGCTCTTAGGAAAAGGGCCTGTGGAGCCTTACACCAAAACGATAAACCTATCCTGTGTCCCAGTAAAGTAATGCATTTAAGAAGATTCCAAATTTGCATGTACACGGCCCCACATCTTCTGCTACCCCTGTTATTTCAGTGCTGAGTAGGAGGACTCTTACAAGCATGAACTAGGTCTTTTTTTTATTACCATATTTCTATAATATATGTTGAAGTCTGGAATGGCAACCTGTTCAGTATTATTCCATTTCTGCTAAGGATTGCCTTGGGTATTTGTATCTTTTCTGGTTCCATAAGAATTTTATGATTTATTTCCTATTTCTGTGAAGAATGTTGTATGTATTTTGATTGGGATTTCATTGAATCTTTAAGTTGCTTTTGGTCATAATCATTTTAACATTATTAATTCTTCCAAGCACAGGATGTCTTTCCATTTTCTATATTTTCAATCTTTCCCATAAGAGATTTGAGATTTCTGTTATAGAGGTCTTCATACCTTCATTAGGTTTACTCCAAGATATTTTATTGTGGATGCAAGTATGTATGTAATTTCCTTTTCAGTGTATTTTTTTGTTGTTATTGATGTCTAAAAAAACTGATTTTTTTTTATGAGTTGATTTTGTGAATTACAAGTTTGCTGACTTTTGAAAAGTTTCTTCAGAAGATTTTGGAGACTTTTAAAAATCTCTTTGCAAAATTCATGTTCTCCACAAATAGAGATTCTTTTCCTCATTGTATCACTTTAACCTCCTTCTCTTTCCCAATTGCTATAGCTAGTTTTCCCAGCACTATATCAAAAAATGACTGGGATAGTGGGAGTCCTGTCTCATTCCCAATATTAATGAGACTGACTTGAGTTTCAAAATTTAGGATAATGAGGCCTGCAGTGCTGTCTTATATAGCCTTCAGAGTTTTAGTATATCCACTTTAGTTCTATTATCTCTCAGACTTTAATCATACAATCACATTGAATTTTTGTCAAAAGCTCATGTCACTTGAGAAAAATCATTGAAAAGTGCTGGTGAGGTTGTGAAGAAAGTGGAACCCTCACATTCAAAGTTGGTGGAAATTCAAGTTGTAGCATCTACACTGGAAATCCATATGGAAAATCTTCAAAAATCTATAATCATATCTTCATAGGATCCAGCTATACAGCTCCTTTGCATATACCCGAAAGATTTAACTTCCTATTCCATACACACTTGCTATGCATATTCATAGCCACCCTATTCAAACTTTCTAAGAGTGTATGTGTATATAAACACAAACACTTGTACATATATACATATATATATATGTATATATACCTACATATTAAAGAAAGTTAAGCTGCTTGCACTGAAAATGCTCCCATAAGAACTGTAGACAAGACTTCTAGTTTTGGGTGAAAGAAACCTTTTAGATAGTTCACTAAGACAATTAAGTGACTCCCAAATCAACAGAGGTTATTGATGTAGTCTTTGGTTGCTTCTCAGGGCTTGAGGATGGCCCTCTCTTGACGAAGGCACCACACATTTTTGTCACATGACTCAAGCTGGATCTGGCTCGAAAGTCTCTTCTTTGTGATCCAGCTTCTACGGTTCCAGAAAATACAATGCAAAATTTCAACAGTCCTACCTAGTTGCAGCACCATTTGACTCCCCAAATTATCCAAATGGCAAGATATGCATAAAGGTTCCAGAAGTGGCACTCACATGTCAGGGACAGCCAACTGCTGCCTATCTGGACTTAAGCCCTGTTTACCACGATGGAGATAATGCCTTTTACTGGAAACCCAGAAAGATTCCTGCCGGCTAGTGAGGTCATAGACCTAAGAAATGAATCTACTGCCACCATTTTGCTAGAGAAGTATAATTCTTTACTGCATTCTAAATTTCATCCGTACACCACAGATGAATATAGCTTCTGCCCTTATTCATTGATGCCTCTCTTTAAAGTTAATGGATTCTATAACAGAAAAACACAACAGATGCAACACAAGTATAATGAGATTGTGGGGAGTCAAGTCCAAATAGATACATCTGTATCACAGCTGCTTGCATCTCTGGCTCAGAAAACACTGCAGAAGAGGTGTAGGGACTGTAAGACTCAGAGCACCAGGAAGTTCGCTGTGAAGCAGTGACTTCATAAATAATCCATTGCAGTATCAGCGGACATGTTAACACCAAACAGAAACAATTTGGTGGGATCCAATTGGTTGGGATCCTGGGGCCCACCTCTTCCTTTCAGGGCATTCTCGCACTCATGGGCACAGGTGCTGAACTCCAAGGAAGGAAGCTTCGCCCAGTGGGCAGGTCTACGGAATCCCAGTCACGTGTTGAAAGCAGGAATGGGGAAAACCTCTGAGGCCTTTTCCAGTGAAATAAACAGCAACACAGCTCTTCTAGGGATACAGCAATTCCTTATTGGGGGGGCATAAGGGCTATATAAACCTTGGGGAATTGGGTAAGGATTTTCGGGTGAGTGAGCATCATTGGCTGGGGCCAAGGTGCTGGAATGCTTCATTTGCATGAGAAGAATTGCAGGTGCTAAGGTACATGACTACCTCAAGAATTGAGAGGGTAGGGGTTGCAGGGTTATATGTCCTCAGCAGGCAGGCACAGAACAGGGAGGAAGAAGTCCTTACTCTTGCAGGTCTCAAGAATGAGATTTTGGGGTTTAGACATGAATGGACATTAGTCTAGCTCCACGCAGGTTTCCCCAGACGCACAGTCCAGGTGCCACACAGGATCCCACCAATAGACAAAAAGTACAGAAAACAAATAGTTGCTGGGAGCTTCTGACTGATCATCTTTGACACCACATAAACACAGAAGCCAAAATTGAACTTAGCAGATTGTATACATATTTTTGTATTATAGTTTTGCCCATGTGTATCAATGATAAAGTAAAAGAAGCTATCAATTTAAGAGGGGGGGACATAGTAGGGGTTTGAGAAAGGGGACGTGGAAAGGGCTGGAGGGAGGAAAGGAAAGGGAAAAGTGATATAATGGTATATTAATTAAAATGTTTATTAAATTACATATCACTATTCTAAGAATTAAGATTTCAAAAATGAAAAATAATGTTCAAAATAAAATTGTTGAAAGTACAGTGTTTATCTTACCTTTTTTTTGTTTTTCCATTCAACAAAGTCTCACTCTGCAGTCCCAAGCTGCCCTTGAACTGATAGTTTATCCTCCAGCCTTAGCTTTTGAAGGTCTGGAAATACAGGCATGTACACAATGTCTGACCTTTTCTATATACTTTAGAGCCAGCATTTCCTGTGATGATTAGAACAACTAGTGTTCAATAACATTTTATTTTGTTATTTTCTGTCATCAGGGAAAACTTTAATTCAATATTTAATTACTGAGTGGTGGTCAAATAGTTTCTTAGCTTCTTTTAAATAATTGGAGTTGTGATATGCATTGTTTTTTTTTTTTTCAAAATAACTCTTGCTTTGCAATCTGTATTAACTATAATTGCTAAGATTTGAAAAGATTTAAGATGTTAGTGGTTTGTGTAATCATTGAGCAATTAATTTAATTCCAAAGGTATGTAAAACTAGAGTACCAGCACCTTAATTATGTTTTAATGTTGTTAGTTTAGTATGCTTTGTAGATTTGACAGAAGTTTTATGAAGTAGTCTATAATTGTGTAGCTCCACAGGTATGTAATAAATATCATACTGTGTCAATATGTCTGAAATTCTTGCAAATACCTCGACTGTTCTTGCTTTTTTACTAGACTACCAGGTTCAAGGTTATTATTTTACATGTGCCATTTATTAGACAGTAAACAACATTGAATGATTTAATAGCTAATGAATGCTGTTATGTGTGATTTAATTCAACAAATACGTTTATATTCTCTTGTTGCTTGTACTGAGTTAAGGCCAGGAGCACTAAAAGTATTTCTCCTATTCTTGTGGAGCTTAGAGATTTCTATTCACTTGTAAGAGAGAGAAAGGGGAATCATTATTGCAAGTGTGGAAAATTTTTTCTAATTTTAATTTTTTATATATTTAACATATATTATTTTTATTTTTATTTAATTATTTTTATTAATTAACGTTTATTCACTTTGTATCCCCCCTGTACCTCCTTCTCACTTCCCCTCCCAATCCCACTCTCCCTCATTCCCACTCCTGTCCTTCTTCCAGTCCACTGATAAGGGAGGTCCTCTTCCCCTTCCCTCTGATCCTAGTCTATCAGCTCTCTTCAGGAGTAGCTGCATTGTCTTCTTCTGTGGCCTGGTAAGGCTGCTCCCACCTCAGGGGGAGGTGATCAAAGAGCAGGCCATGTCAGAGACAGTCCCTGTTCCCATTACAATGGAGGCCACTTGGATACTGAACTGCCATAGGCTACCTCTGTGCAGGGGTTCCAGGCCATTTCCATGAGTGGTCCTTGGCTGGAGTATCAGTTTCATAAAAGACCCCTGTCCCCAGACTTTTTGGATTTGTTGCTGTCCTTGTGGAGCTCCTGTCCTCTCCAGGACTTACTATCTCTCCTTCTTTCATAAGATTCCCTGCACTCTGGCCAAAGTTTGGCTATGAGTCTCAGCATCTGTCTCGATACCCTGCAGGATAGAGCCTTACAGAGGCCCTCTGTGGTAGGCTCCTGACTTGTTCCCTGTTTTCTCCTTCTTCTGATGTCCATTTTCTTTGCCTTTCTGAATGGGGATTGAGCATCTTAGCCAGAGTTGTCCTACTTGATTGTTTCTTTAGGTGTACAGATTCTAGTAGGCTTATCCTATATTATATGTCTAACATCTATTTATGAGAGAGTATATACTCTGTGTGTCTTTCTGCTTCTGGGATACCTCACTCAGGATGATCTTTTCCAGTTCCCACCATTTACCTTCAAATTTTATGATTTCCTTGTTGTTGTTTTTTTTTTTTATCACTGAGTAATATTCCATTGTGTAGATGTACCACAATTTCTGTATCCATTCCTCAACTGAGGGGCATCTTGCTTTAAAATAATAAAATGTAGAAAGGAATTCGCATAATTCTAGAATTTTTATTCAGTCTTAGTTTCTGGTTAAAACTTTCTAGATTGATAACAGTGTTTGTATATGTATAT
>REGO01000169.1:596436-636868 GCA_010120015.1 Rhombomys opimus | reverse complement strand
TTTTTTTTTTTTTTTCTGCAAGGCCACACCAGCTAACTGATACCAATAGCACCACTAGCTGCAGACCAGGTGAGAAAATCTCTGAGATTAGAGGAGACATCTCTGTTATTGCAATCAAACCACTACACATAGTATGCTGCAGTGTTTTTCATTCTTGTCAATTATCATTTAGTATCTTCAAAGATTTGCTGTTTTGATCAGTGCCTTATAGTGTGTCTGCACAGTTGCATTTTTTTCAGGTTATGACTAGATAGTTGGGACAACTACCTAGATTTAGATTTATTAGATTAGGTGACATGAAAATTGTAAGTTTTTACATGGAATTTACAAATAGAAAATTAGTGTAATTTCATCAGTGTAAGTACATCATAAAGAGTATTGTAGTCTATGTCATCCATGCTACTTTTTATACTGAATTTTATTGTGTTAAAATCATAAAGATAGTGGTTCCTAACCTGTGGGTTGGAAACCCCAAAGATGGAAAGCATAGACATTTACATTATGATTCATAAAAGTAGTAAAATTACAGTTATGACGTAGCAACAAAAATAGTTTTGTGGTTGGGGTCATCACAACATGAGGAACTGTATTAAAGGGTTGCAGCATTAGGAAGATTGAGAACCACTGCATAAAGGGAAAACAATGGAAAATTACATGCCACATTTTCTTGTAATATAGTCTTATGTCTATTATTGAGGGTGAATATTTTCATACTTATTAGGCATTTATATTTCTTGAGGGTTTCTATTTTTTGCTTATTTCTTGGTTGTCTTCCTTTTTTACTTATTACACGTTGTTTTTTCAAACTCTATATACTTATAAGCACTATAAAATAATCTAAAATCAGCTCAGTCCCTCAAGTCAGCATAATACCCTATGGATGCGATTTGAGTTTTCTCCTTATCCATATGCACACTAATAAGATAATCATATTATACTAATCATGTCTTAGGGCTCTTTTCCATTAAAATATAAATCTTGGTAATTTATTATGCCATTTACCAAACTAAATGAATCTGTGTTAATGTTCTGAATATTTACTATATACATATATATGGAATATATTACATATTATTTGTATCATGGCAACCTTGCAGTGATAAATACTGTGCATAATTATATATTTTATGTGCACATACACATAAAAATGTAAAATTTTCATGCCAGGATATGTTTATTGACATCAAAAATAAACATATTTACATATAAGCCTTAATATATGTGTAAAATTGACTTTTACCCGAGTCACACAATTTGATAAACTGAATCCTAATTTTCTTTTTAATTTAATTTTATTTGTATATTTATTTATTACAATTTATTCACTTTGTATCCCCACTGCAGTCCCCTCCCTCTTCTCTTCCCAGTCCCACCCACCCTCCCTTTTCTCCCCCCATGCCCTTTCCCTAGTTCCCTGATAAGGGAGGACTCCTCCCCTTCTATCTGACCCTTGCTTATCAGGTCTCATCATATTCCTCTGTGGCCTGGAAAGGTTGTACCCACCAGGGAGAGATGCTCAGAGAGCCAGCCACTGAGTTCATGTCAAAGACAGCCCCTGTACCCCTTATTAGGGCACCCACTTGGAGACTCAGTCCATGGGCTACCTACCTCTGTCCTAGTGGTCTAGTTCTCCATACATTGTCCTTTGTTGGAGTAGCTGTCTTGGCAGGCACCCTTACTCCCAGGTTTATTTGGCTCTGTTGTTCTCCTTGTGGAGTTCCTGTATCCTCTAGGTCTTTCTAGCTCCTTCTTCCATATGGATTTTGACACTCTGCCCAAAGAAGAAATATGAAATGCTAAAGTATGTTTCTAATATTCAACATTCTTATCTAGCATGGAAATTCAAATTAAATTACTCTGAGATATAATCTGATTGTAGTCAGCATCAAAAAGATAAATGACAATCTATAATGGTATTGGATATAGGTAAACTGGCACACTTATTAATTGTTAATACAAACACAAATTGGAAGAGTGACTGTGGGAATCAGTAGGAAGGTCTAAAAAAGAAACTAGGATGGATCTACCATAAGAAAAGATTTATAATTTCTTGGCATAGTCCCTAAGAACTTGATACCTTACTACAGAAATATTTACTCTCCATGTTCATGGATGATTTATTCACAACAGTCAGTAACCAGGTGCACCATAGACATCCCAAAACTACTGAATAGATATTGAAAATGTGTTGTATCACCCAGTCACATATTAGTCAGTTGTAAAGAAAAGTAAACTTATGAAATTGTCAGCTAAACTGTACGAAATAACACAGATTCAGAATTACAAATATAATGTGTTTCCACTCATTTATAGATTCTAGAATTGAAACTTCAGATAAATATGTCTGTGTCTGCAAACATACACAAGTTAATAAACTAGGAAGGGACCACAATAGTGGTGGAACAGGGCTTCAGGGGAAGTGGGTATAGGGCAGGAAGCATAAAAGGGATACGGCAAATAAGTTAAGGAGGCTTAAAGTCTCCAATACAGAACTATTAATCTTCAAACACAGTAGAACCTATGTTTAGTCTATTTTGAAAACCTTAGAACCAGGAAGGGGATGGTGTAAATTATAATCTGAAGACAGGATTAGCTAACATGAGTAAGGATGTCTTAGATGAATGCCTTCCCTTCTCTTCTACCTGCTTTATTCCTTGGATGGTGATGTTTATTCCTTAGATTAGATGTTCAGGCAGAGTGGGGAGGACACCTTCTTTCTTCGGTTGATGGGGTCAGTTGTAAAACACTGGTAGAGACCTTCGGAAACACATACCATGTGGCTTCCGTTCATTGGCATCTAAGATGAGCCATCACTGGTTCTGATGAGCCTAATCATGTCCTTTCAGTATCTACGCCCCAGGAAGGGCCACTCCTCCCTGCTACTCAGTGATAGTCAAACCAGGTGCAGGTGGCATAGACAATGCTACTAGTTTGCGCTTAGTTTTCTTTTCAGTCCACATTACCCACAAACATGGTCAGAGTATAATGGACCACTAATCTCCTTTTCCTCTATTTTTTAAATTGTTTTATTAACCTTGTGATTCAGAAATCAGAAGGAAGTTAGCTATGTCTTCTTTTTTTATGCCTAGGACTTCTTTACATTCTATATTCATGTCTCACACTTTGATAACCCTTATTCCATGTGTGTTTCATGATGCTATAATGTGTTCACCAGAACACAGATTGATAGGAAAGTTAATACACATCTTTTCAATTATGTTTTGATTCTTTGAAAGTACCATAGTCATTGCTAGTGTGATGGATGCACTCAGGACTTTTCATTATTGTCCATTCAAAACTCAGTAATAATTTAAATGATAGGCTAGAAGGCATAGTTTATAGTCATTTCATTCTTCCCAAACTTCAGGTACAAACTGGAGAAGTGGACAAGGTTTTCAGATTAAATATTGGAAGGAGCCTGATGAATTCAGAAAGTAGATGCCCTTAAGCACCAGTGTCTGTATTTCAGTCTCAGTGCAAAATAAGCACTTAACATCATGGAACAAGAAATAAATCAAATTTACTTGAGACAAAATTCCAGGGTTTGAAAGACTATATTTAACTGAACACCCCACTGTGCTTTGCTGAGATAGCTTGTAAGAATGCCCTCTTCCAAGCATGTCACACACAAAATTATACTTTTTTTTGTTCATGAAAATGTAAGGTATGTGAATTTATATAATTTGACATATTTTACTTTTTAAAACTATGTTATTTTCAATATAGGACTACAGAATTCTCAACAGACGTTAATCCAGTCAATCTTCTCTATTGTTTTATTTCTATTATATTATGATTTGCATTCAAACAGAAGTTAAGAAGAAACTTTTATGAATATCTGAGATTCTGTTATCACATCAGTTTATCTCTTCCCTCTGTGGGTGGACTCCTTCTCTGTCATTAAACAGACACCTAAGTAAAATAAGCACATTAGTTACTTATTCATTGCTACAAGAAAATATGAACAGAAATAGTCTAAGAAAGGAAGAATTTATTTTGATTGAGAGTTTCAGTGTATCCAGTTTATCTTGGGGAGGATAGTGCAGCAGGCAGTGTTCACATCAGGAGTCAGGAATCAGAGAGAAATGAATGTTTGTGTGCAGCTCACTTACATGTTAGTCAAGTAGAGATTCTTACCAATAAAGGGTTTTATCCACACTCACGGTGTGTCTTCCCACTTAAATTAATCTAATGTGTGGAATGTGGAGGGGATCCAAGATGGTGGTGGCTAGTGTGCACCTTAGCTGAGGGGCAAAGGACCTGCAATGGTGAAATTGGTGAGTGAAGGGGCTGATCAACCCTGAACAGAGTTATCTAGACTTCCAGGAAGAAAGAGACTAACCATGAACTGAGTCCATCTAGAATCAGGTCACAGCAGACTCCTCCGGGAAGAGACATCCAGGGAGGTGATCTCTAGGCACTTCCCCCTATCCAACGCCCTACTCCCTCTTTGGAGGAGGCAGCAGGTTCTCAGCAGAATCCCCCAGGAACCACACTGTCTGTGCCCCAGCCCCAGTGACAGAGGCAGCTTCCACCAAAAGAAAAAAAAAAAAACAAAAACAAAACAAAAAACCATGAGATCAGGGGCTGAGAAAACCCAATCCTCTTGGGAACTCCCTCAAGAATGCCACCATAACTTTTCCTGGATGAGTGGAAGAATAGAGAGGCACATAGCGGGTTCACAGTGCCCAGACCCTAGTGCTGCAGGCTGCTCCTAGCAAACAAACTTCAGCTCGGGATATGGGACTGAGGTCACTCAACACTTCCTGACACTCTCCCTGGTCCAGTTACAATAAGGTCTAACACCAAGCTCTAGCACTGCTGGCCTCTGTCAGAGAAACCCCGGCACAGGAGCAGGAATGAGAATTCCCAACCCCTCCTGGTACTCCCCAGAGACCACCATAAGCTTGCCCTAGTGGAGGATAAGGACAGAGATGCTGCCTGCAGATTCTGCCACAGACAACAGCAACTCCTCTCCAGTGCACCTAATGGTCTCTGGCAGAGAAACCCAAGTTCAGGATCTGAGGACACTCAACCCTACCTGGTACTCAACTGGAACCGCCGACATATGTGCTAATGCCAGGCTTCTGGCAGAGAGATCCAGGCCGGAGTCTGGGATTGACGACACTCAACCCAACTCTTTCCAGTGCTACTGCGGGACCAGCCACCACAAGCCTTCCCTGGCAGAGGGGAAGGTCAGAGAGGCAGCACACAATGCAGGTGGACACCAAGTCCTGCTGCTATAGCACCACTGAGCTGACTGTTAACCTACACCCTCTTTGGCCCCAGCAGGATCAAATCTGAGAATAGAGAGCAAGGGGAACCCCTGTGCAATACAAGTGGTCCTGCAAGGGAGTGAGTAAGCCTTCTAGGGAGAGTTTGCCCCAAACCCAGGGCCTCTCTACATAAGCCACCAGACAACAGATCCCTGCTACCCACACCCTTAGGTGTGGGCATCATAGGGATTCTTGGGATAGGGATCCCAACACTAATGCCTCTGCCCTGCTGGACTACCAGTGAAATCCAGGCAAACAGTTTCTGGATCCCAGACAAAGCTGCATACTAGTGGCCTGCAGGCCACTGCAATAGTCAGGGAATCTACGCATACACACTGTGCCTGCTAAAAGCACCTGCGAATAGCGCCAGCATCACATTCGGTACTTAGGTAAAACTGAAACCACAACACACACTCCCAAACCAGTGAACCTCTCCCATCCTGAAAACAACAACAACAACAACAACAAAATAACATTTCAGAAAACAGAAAGAGACAATCTTAGCCTGAACTGCAGACTCCAGGAACAAATAGTGAGGGTTATAGATAACCAGATGGCCAGAGACAGTCTTAAGAACACACCCAACAAAAATCAGGACATCATGGCTTCACCAACAACCCCCAAAATCAATGGACATTTCAGTTCACTAGATACACAAGAAAACGACTTTAAAACTATGTTTTTCCAGCTATTAGAGGCTCATAAAGATGAAATAAACAAAGCCCTCAGAGAAATGGCCATGAAAATTGAGGTAAACAAAGAAGAAATGAACAAAGCTCTCAAAGAAATAACCACACAAATGAAGGCAAATAAAGAAGAAATGAACAAAGCTCTCAAAGAAATACAGGCAATTACAGCCAAACAAGTAGAGGCACAATTAGCGATATATAGAGAGGAAACAGACAAAAAAAAAAAAAATAGAAGACATCATTGAAAAGCAGGACTCCACATTCAGTCAGATGAAGGAAATGGTGCAGGACATGAAAACAGAATTAGAATTAATAAAGAAAACACAAACAGAGCAAACCCTGGAGCTGGAGAACATAGAGAAAAGATCAAGAAATACAAAGGTAGGCATCACCACCAGAATACAAGAGATGGAAGAGACTCTCAGGTGTTGAAGATACACTTGCAGAAATTGACACGTCTCTCAAAGAAAAAATAAAATCAGAAAAGTTCCAAACACAAAACATCCAAGAAATCAAGGACACCATGAAAAGACAAAATCAAAGAATAATAGGAGTGGAAGAAAAAGAAGACAAAGAAGACATCAGGCTCCAAGGTCCGGAAAATATTTTCAAGAAAATTATAGAAGAAAATTTTTCCGACTTAAAGAAAGAGCTGTCTATAAACATACAAGAGGCCTACAGAACACCAAATAGACTAAACCAGAAAAGAAATTCTTCACATCACATCATAGCCAAAACACAGAACCTGCAGAACGAAGAATAAAATTTTAAAGCAGGAAGGGAAAAAGGCCAAGTAACATATGAAGGTAGTCCTATCAGAATTACACCAGATTTCTCAAGAGAAACTATGAAAGCCGGAAGGGCCTGGGTAGAAATCATGTAGTCCTTAAGGGACCACAGATTCCAACCCAGACTACTATACCCAGCAAAACTTTCAATCAACATAGACGGAGAATACAAAATATTCCAAGACAAAACCAAATTTAAACAATATCTACACAGTAACCCAGCTCCACAGAAGTTACTAGAAGGGAAACTCCAACCCAAAGAAAACAACTGCATCCAAGGAAACATAGAAAATAGATAACTATACAACAACAACAACAACAAAGAATACAAGCAATGAAACACAGCAATAAAACCAACCCTATATCAAAAGAAAGTAACATTGTTTGGTCACTAGTATCTATCAACATCAATGGATTCAACTTTCCAATAAAAAGACACAGACAAACAGAATGGTTGTGGAAACAAGATCCAACATTCTCTTGCATCCAAGAAATACATCTATGCAACAAAGATAAACACTACCTCAGAGTAAAGGGATGGAAAAATGTTTTTCCAGCAAATGGATCCCGAAAACAAGCTGGAGTAGCTATCCTAATATGCTGAGACTTATGGGCAACCTTTGGGCAGAGAGCAAGGAATCTTATGGAAGAAGTGGGAAAGAGTAACATCTGGAGAGGATAGGAAATCCACAAGGAGAGCAACAGAACCAAAAATTCTGGGGACAAGGGTCTTTCCTGAGACTGATACTCCAACCAAGGACCATGCATGGAGATAACCTAAGACCCCTGCACAGATGTAGCCCATGGCAGTTCAGTATCCAAGTGGGTTCCACTGTAATAGGAACATGGATTGTCTCTGACATGAACTGATTGGCCTGCTCTTTAATTACCTCACCCTGAGGGGGAAGCAGCATTACCAGGCCATAGAAGAAGACAATGCAGCCACTCCTGATGAGATCTAATTGACTAGGATCAGAAGGAAGTAAAAGAAGACCTTCCCTACCAGTGGACATGGGAAGGGGCATGCATGCAGAGGGTGGAGGAAGGGTGAGATTGAGATGGGAGGAGGGAGGGAACCAAAGGGGAGATACAAAGTGAATAAAGTGTAATTAATAAAGAATTAAAAAATAAATGAATAAATAAATAACTTATAAAAAGGTGAACATTTTCAGATTATATTTTATAAAAGAAGGACAAATGATTTTTAAAATGAATTTATTTATTTGAGACATGGTCTTGCTATGAAGCTCAGGATGGACTGGAACTCACTAGAAGGACAAAGTTTGGTTCAAACATATGAAGAGCCTTCTGACTATGCTTCTCTTCTTCTTCTTCTTCTTCTTCTTCTTCTTCTTCTTCTTCTTCTTCTTCTTCTTCTTCTTCTGCTTCTTCTTCTTCTCCTCCTCCTTCTCCTCCTCCTCTTCCTCCTCCTCCTCCTCCTCTTTCTTTTTCTTTGTTGTGGATCACATGTTTTTTGAGTTTTTTGCATTTTTATTTTTTATTAATAAGAGTTTATTCACTTTGTATCTCAGCTATAGCCCCCTCCCTCATCCCCTCCCAACTCCACCCTTCCTCCTTCTTTTCCCATGCCCCTCCACAAGTCCACTGAGACAGGAGGCCCTCCGCCCCTTCCCTCTGACCCTAGCCTACCAGGTCTCATCAAGACTGGATGCATTGTCTTCTTCTGTGGCCTGGTAAGGCTGCTCCCCCTTTAGGTGGAAGTAATCAAAGAGCCAACCAATGAGTTAATGTCAGAGACAGTCCCTGTTGTCTTTACTAGGAAACCCACTTGGACACAGAGCTGCTACATCTGTGCAGGGCTTCTAGGTTATTTTCATGCATGGACCTTGGTGGGAGTATCAGTTGCAGAAAAGACCCCTGTGCCCAGACATTTTGGTTCTTCTGCTCTACTTGTGGAGCTTCTGTCACCTCCAGGTCTTTCTATCTCCTCCTCATTTAATAAGATTCCCTGTATTCTGCCCAAAGTTTGGCTATGAGTCTCAGCATCTATTTAGATACCCTGCTGGGTAGAGTCTTTCAGAGGCCCTCTGTGGTAACTCCTGCCCTGTTCCCTGTTTTCTCCATTTTCCAATGTCTATCCTGTTTGCCTTTCTGATTGAGGATTGATCATCTTACCCAGGGTCTCTTACTGAGCTTTTTTAGGTGTACAGATTTTAGTATAAAGTGGATATGTCTAATATCCACTTAAAAGGGAGTATATACCTTGTATATCTTTCTGCTTCTGGGATACCTCACTCAGAATCATCTTTTCAGATTCTACCATTTCCCTGAAAAGTTCATGATTCCCTTGTTTTTAATTACTGAGTAGTATTCCATTGTTTAAATATACAACAATTTTTATATCCATTCCTCAATTGAGGAACATCAGGGTTGTTTCCAGATTCTGGCTATTACAAAAAAAAGCTGCTATGAACATGGTTGAGCAAATGTCCTTGTTGTATACTTGAGCATATTTTGGATATGTGCCTAGGAGTGGCATAGCTGGATCTTAAGGAAATACTATTCCTAACTGTCCAAGATAGCTGCAGATTGATTTCCAAAGTGGTTGTACCAGTTTACATTCCCATCAACAATGGAGGAGGGTTCCCCTTTCTCCACACCCTCTCCACCTTGTGTTGTCACTTGAGTGTTTGATCTTAGCCATTCTGATGGGAGGAAGGTGAGATCTCAGGATTGTTTTGATTTTCATCTCACTAATGACTAAGGAGTTTGAGCATGTCTTTGTTTCTTAGCCATTTGATATTTCTCTATTGCAAATTCTCTGTTTAGTTCTGACTGCCAAAAGAAATCTAAAGATACAATGCAATTCTCATTAAAATGCCAACACAATTCCTTACAGAACTTAAAAGAACAATTCTCAATTTCATATGAAAAAAACAAAAAACTCAGAATTGCTAAAACAATCCTGTATAATAATAGATCATCTGGAGGTATCTCCATCCTTAATCTCAAGCTGTATTACAGAGCAAGAGTAATAAAAACTGCATGGTACTTGCATAGAAACAGAATGGTGGATCAATGGAATTGAAGATCCAGAAATAAACCTACATACCTAAGGTTACTTGATTTTTGACAAAGAAGCCAAAACCAAAAAATGGAAAAAAAAAAGACAGTACAAATGGTGCTGGTCTAACTGGATGTCTACATGCAAAAAATTCAAATAGATCCATATTTATCACCTTTCACAAAACTAAAGTCCAAGTGGATCAAAGACCTCAACATAAAACCAGACATACTAAACCGCTTAGAAGAAAAAGTGGGGAAGAGCCTTGAACTCATTAGCTTAGGAGACAACTTCCTAAACAGAACACCAACAGCAGAGGTTCTAAGAACAACAATTCATAAATGGGACCTCATGAAACTGTAAAGCAAAGGATACTTTCATCAGAACAAAATGACAGTCTACAGTTTGGGAAAGGAACTTCACCAACTCTATATCTGGCAGAGGGCTGATATACAAAATGTATAAAGACCATAAGAAATTAAATACCAACAAGCCGAGTAATCCAAATATGTTTCTGTTTATTATATTTTTATTTTTATTTTTTTATTTGTTACATTTTATTAACTCTGTATCCCAGCTGTATCCCTCTCCCTCATTCCCTCCTAAACCCTCCCTCCCTCATCTCCTCCCTGCTCCTTTCCAAGCCCACTCATTGGGAAGGACCTCCTCCCCTTCAATCTGACCCTGTTTTATCAGGTATCTTTAGGACTGGCTGCAAAGTTCTCCTCTGTGGTCTAGCAGGACTGTTCCTCTCTTGGGGGGTGGGGAGGTCAAAGAGCCTGCCATTCAGTTCCTGTCAGAAATAGTCCCTGTTCCCTTTACTATGGGAAACCAATTGGTTACTAAGCTACCACGGGCTACATCTGAGCAGAGGTTCTAAGTTATATCCATACATGGTCCTTGGTAGAGTGTCAGTCTCAGAAAAGATCCTTGTGCCCAGACATATTTGGTCCTTGTGGAGCTCCTATCCTTTCCACGTCATACTAACTCCCCCTTCTTTCATATGGTTCCCTGCACTCTGCTGAAGGTTTGGTTATGAGTCTTAGTATCTGTTTTGATACACTGCTAGGTAGTGTCTTTCAGGTATCCTCTATGGTAAGTTCAATGCACCTCCCATCTGTCTTTCTAAGTGAGCATTAATCATCTTACCCCAGGTCCTCTTTCTTGTTTATCTTTAGGTGTATAGATTTCATTATATTTATCATATCTTACAGGACTATATAAGTGAGTATATACTGTGTTTGTCTTTCTCCTTCTGGGATACCTCACTCAGAATGATCTTTTCTAGATCCCACCATTTGCCTGTACATTTTATGATTTCCTCATTTTTGATTGCTGAGTAGTATTCCATTGTGTAAAAATACCACAATTTCTGTATCCATTTCTCTGTTTATGGAGATCTGGGTTGTTTCCAGGTTCTGGCTATTTCAAATAAAGCTGCTACAAACATGATTGAGCAAATGTCCTTGTGTTCTTGAGCAAGTTTTGGGTTTATACCTAGCAGTGGTATAGCTGGGTCTTGAGGAAGCATTATTCCTAATTGTCTGAGAAAGCGCCAGATTGACTACCAATGTTGTTGTACCAGTTTACATTCCCACCAGCAGTGGAGGAGGGTTCCCCTTTCTCCACAACCTCTCCAGCATGTGTTGTCATTTGAGTTTTTTATTTTAGCTATTTTGATCGGTGTAAGGTGAAATCTCAGGGTTGTTTTGATTTGCATCTCCCTGATGGCTTAGGATGTTGAGCATCTCTTTAAGTGTTTCTCTGCCATTCTATATTCCTCTACAGAGAATTCTCTGTTTCGCTCCATACCCCATTTTTTAATTGGATTACTTGATTTATTGCTTTTTGACTTCTTGAGTTCTTTATATATGGTGGATATTAGCCCTATGTCAAATGTAGATTTGGTGAAGATCATTTCCCATTCTGTAGGATGTCATTCTGTTTTGCTGACAATATCTTTTGCTTTATGGAAGCTTTTGAGTTTCATGACGTCCCATTTATTGATTGTTGCTCTTAGACCCTGTCCTTTTGGTCTTCTGTTCAGGAAGTTGACTCCTGTGTCAATGAGTTCTAGGCTGTTCCTGACTTTTTCTTCCAACCGATTTAGAGTATCTGGTTTTATGTTGAGGTCTTTGATCCACTTGAACTTTAGTTTTGTGCAGGGTGATAAATATGGATCTATTTTCATTTTTCTCCATGTAGACATCCAGTTGGACCAGCACCATTTGTTGAAGATGCTGTCTTTTTTTTCATTGAATGGTTTTGGCTTCTTTGTCAAAAATCAAGTATTCATAGGTGTGTGGGTTTATTTCTGGATCTTCTGTTTGGTTCCATTGATTCTCCTTTCTGTTTCTATGCCAATAATATGCAGTTTTTATTACTATTGCTCTGAGTACAGCTTGAGATCAGGCATGGAGATACCTCCAGATAATCTGTTGTTGTACAAAATAGTTTTGGAGATTCTGGTTTTTTTTTCCTCCATATGAAGCTGAGAATCTTTCTCTTTCAAGGTCTGTAAAGAACTGAGTTTGTATTTTGATGGGAATTGTGTTGAATCTGTATATAGCTTTTGGCAGGATTGCCATTTTCACAATGTTCATCCTACCAATTCATGAGCACAGGAGATCTTGCCATCTTCTGATATCTTCTTCAATTTCTTTCTTCAGAGACTTAAAGTGTTTTTCAAACAGAGCTTTCACTTGCTTGGTTAGAGTTACCCCAAGGTATTTTATGTTGTTAATGGCTATTGTGAAGGGTGTTGTTTCCCTGATTTCTTTCTCGGCCCTTTTGTCTTTGGTATACAGGAGGGCTTCTGATTTTTTTGAGTTGATTTTGTATCTTGCCACTTTGCTGAAGGTGTTTATCAGCTGAAGGAGTTCTTTGTTTGAATATTTGGGGTTGCTCATGTAGACTATCATATCATGTGCTAATAGTGACACTTTGACCTCTTTCTTTCCAATTTCTATCCCCTTGATCTCCTTTACTTGTTTTATTGCTTTAGCTAGGATTTCAAGTACTATGTTGAAGAGATATGGAGAGAGTGGGCAGCCTTGTCTTGTCCCTGATTTCAGTGAGAGTGATTTAAGTTTCTCTCCATTGTGTTTGATGTTGGCTATAAGCTTGCTGTATATTGCCTTTACTATGTTTAGGTATGTGCCTTATATTCTTGATCTCTCCAAGACTTTAAACATGAATGGGTGTTCGACTTTGTCCAATGCATTTTCGGCATCTAAGGAGATGATTATGTGGTTTTTCTCCTTCTTTTCGTTTATGTGGTGGATTACATTGATGTATTTCCATATGTTGAACCACCCTTGCATGCCTGGGATGAAGCCTACTTGGTCATGGTGGATAATATCTTTTATGTGTTCTTAGATTTGGTTTGCAAGGATCTTATTGAGTATTTTTGCACATGAGTTCATAAGAGAGATAGGTATGGATTTCTCTTTTTTTTGTTGTTCTTTATGTGGTTTAGGTATCAAGGTGACTGTGGCTTCATAGAATGAGTTTGGTAATGTTCCTTCGGTTTCTATTTTGTGGAATAGTTTGGAGAGAATTGGAGTTAGCACTTCTTTGAAGGTCTGGTAGAATTCTGCACTGAATCCATCTGGCCCAGGGCTTTTTTGGAAGGGAGATTGTTGATGACTGCTTCTATTTCCTTGGGTGATATAGGACTATTCAATCTTTCTACCTGATCTTGACTTAATTTTGGTAGATGGACTCTATCTATAAAATTGTCCATTTCTTTTAGATTTTCAAATTTTGTGGTATATAAGCTTTTGTAGTAAGACCTAATGATTGGATTTCCTTAGTGTCTGTATTTATGTCTCCTTTTTTCATTTCTGATTTTGTTGATTTGGATAGTTTCTCTCAGTCTTTTAGTTCATTTGGCTAAAGGTTTGTCTACCTTGTTGATTTTCTCAAAGAACCAGCTCTTGGTTTCATTGATTCTTTGAATTGTTTTGTTTCCAATTTATTGATTTCAACCATGTTTTTGATTATTTCCAGCCGTCTGCTCCTCTTGGGTGTATTTGCTTCTTTTTTTTTCTAGGGCTTTCAGTTGGGCCATTAAGGTATGAGGTGTCATAAATTTGTTCTTAGTGCTATGAATTTTCCTCTGAGCACTGCTCTCATTGTGCTCCATAAATTAGGGTATGTTGAAACTCCATTTTCTTTGAATTCTAGGAAGTCTTTAATTTATTTTTTTATTTCTTCCTTAATCCAGCTCTCATTGAGCAGCAAGTTGTTCAGTTTCCATGTGTTTGTAGGCTTTTTTCTAATTCCATTTTTGTTGAGGTGCAGCTATAGTCCATGGTTGTCTGATAGAATACAAGGGATTATTTCAATCCTCTTATATCTGTTGAGGCTTTCTTTGTGACCAATTATATGGTCTATTTTGGAGAAGGTTCCATGAGGTGCTGAAAAGAAGGTATACTCTTTTGAGTTTGAGTGAAAGTTCTGTAAACATCTATTAGGTGCATTTGATTTAGGACCCCTCTAAGTGCCTTTATTTCTTTATTAGGCTTATGTCTAGATGATCTGTTTCTTGGTAAAAGGGGGGTGTTGACGTCTCCCACTATTAAGGTGTTGGGATCGACGTGTGATTTGAGTTTTAATAATTTTTCCTATATGAATGTAGGTGCTCTTGTATTTGGGGTATAGATGTTCAGAATTGTGATGTCCTCTTGGTGGATTTCTCCTTTGATGAGAATGTAGTGCCCCTCCACATCTTTTTTTTATTAATTTTGGTTGAAAGTCTATTTTATTAGTTATTAGGATAGCAACCCCAGCTTGTTTTCTGTCTCTGCTTGAAAAACATTTTTCCTGCCCTTCACGCTGAGGTAGTGTTTGTCTTTGTTGCAGAGGTGCATTTCTTGGATGCAGCAGAATGTTGGATCCTGTTTCTGCACCAATTCTGTTAGTCTGTGTCTTTTTATTGGAGAGTTGAATCCATTGATGTTGATAGATAATAGTTACCAATGAACGTTAGTTCCTTTTATATTGGAGTTGGTGAACTTACTGTGTTCTATTGCTTGTTTTCTTTTAATTTTTGTTGGGATATTATCTGTATGCTATGTTTTCTTGGGTGAAGTTGTTTTCATTAGATTGGAGTTTTCCTTCTAGTATCTTCTTTAGGGCTGGTTTTTTGTGTAGATATTGCATAAATTTAATTTTGTCATGGAATGTTTTGTTTTCTCCATCTATGTTGAATGAAAGCTTTGCATGGTATAGTAGTCTGGATTGGCATTTGTGGTCTCTTAGAGTCTGCAGGACACCTGCCCAGGCTCTTCTGGCTTTCATAGTTTCTGATGAGAAGTTTGGTGTGATTCTCATAGGTCTACCTTCATATGTTACTTGGCCTTTTTCCCTTGCTGCTTTTAATATCTTTTCTTTGTTCTGTAGATTTAGTGTTTTGACTATGATGTGACATGATGTGTTTCTTTTCTAGTCTATTTGGTGTTCTGTAGGCCTCTTGTATATTTATGGACATCTCTTTCTTTAAGTTGGGAAAATTTTCTTCTATGATTTTCTTGAAAATATTTTCTGGATCTTGGAGCCTGGAGTCTTCTTTTTCATCAATTCCTATTATTCTTAGATTTCGTCTTTTCATGGTATCCTTGATTTCTTAGATATTTTGTGTTTGGGATTTTTCTGATTTTACTTTTTCTTTGAGAGAAGTACAACTTCTGTGAGTGTATCTTCAGTTCCAGAGATTCTCTCTTCCATCTCTTGTATTCTGTTGGTGATGCTTACCTTTGTGGTTCCTGATCTTTTCTCTAAGTTCTCCAGCTCCAGGGTTTTCTCAGCTTGTGTTTTCTTTATTAATTCTAATTCTGTTTTCATGCCTTGCACCATTTCCTTCATCTCTTTGAATGTGGATTCCTTTCTCTCTACAATGGTCTCTATTTTTTGTTCATTTCCTCCCTATATGTTAATAATTGTATCTCTACTTGTGCCTCTATTTGTTTGGCCATATTTGCCTGTGTTTCTTTAAGAATTTTGTCCATTTCCTCTTTCTTTGCCTCCAATTGACTAGCCAAATCTTTGATAAATTTGTTCATTTCATCTTTGATGGTCTGAATTTGCATGGCTATTGCTCTGAGAGAAATGCTTGTTTCCTCTTTATGAGCCTCAAATAATTGGGTAAGCATAGCTTTAAAGTCATTTTCCTGTTTTTCTGATGAATTGGAGTTTCCATCAATTTGGGGAAACTTGGGGGGTTGCTGGTGAAGTCATGATGTCCTGATTTATGTTGGATGTGTTCTTTCGCCTACCCCTGGCCATTGGCTTAACTGAACCTCCCTGTTTGTTTCTGGATTCTGCAGTTCAGACTGGTACTGGCTCTCCCTGGGATCTGGAGAGTTCTTCAGGAAGCTGAGAGAGGTCCGTGGCCTCAGCGTGTGTGTTGATGCACTATCTGTACCTGTGGGAGGAAAGTACGTGGGTGCAGAAGGGCAAATGCAGGTAGTGCATGCATGTTAGCAGGCGCTGGTGATGGTTGCTGCCTTATTTCTGGCATTAACTGCCTTAACTCCTCAGTTGGACTCACAGAGCTTTGGCTTCAATGTCCCAAGTGACCCTCTGTTTCCCACAGTTGATATATGGGTGAGAGGGGTCTGATGTCTGGCTTCTATTTTAGAAAGACCCTGGATCTGGGGCTCTGCAGACACTCAAGAGCGTAATCACTCTTAAGCAGGTCACATCAGCAGGGATGGGGTATCTGGGTTCTCTGCTCTCTGGTTTGGCCCTGCTTGGTCCACAGGAGTACTGACATGCTCTGCCAGCTCAGTGCTGCTGCCACTGCCAGGTTAGGAATTCCTACTGCAGCTGGAGACTGGGATGCGGGTCCAGATGCCTTCTGGGAGGTCCTGGATGCCCTCCAGTGTGCTCTCCACGCCTGGGAGGCCCAGAGCCTGGTGTGCCTAGCTTGTATAGTGGGTTTGGTGGGCTTTGGTGGGTATATAGCAAATTATCTGTCTCTGAGGGTTTGGGTGAGCCATTCAGTCAGTGGCTAGGTGACCCTGCAGAGCCAGTATGGTGGCTAGCAGGCTTGGGACTCTGGGAGGATGGTGCCATGGTGCAGGACCCACAGAGCAGGGGCTTCAATGTCCCAAGTGATCCTCTGTTTCCCACAATGGGTATGTGGGTGGGAGGGGTCCGACGCCTGGCTTCTATATTAGAAGAACCCTGGATCTGGGGTTCTGTAGATATTCAAGGGTGCACTTACTCTCAAGCAGGTCGCATTGGCAGGGATTGGGGTATCTGGGCTCTCTGCTCTCAGGTTTGGCCCTGCTTGGTCTGCAGGAGGACTGACGTGCTCCAGGAGCTCGGTGCTGCTGCAGCCACCAAGTTAGGAAGTCCAGCTGCAGCTGGAGGCTGGGATTTGAGTGGGTTGTTCAGTCAGTGGCTGGGCAACCCTGCAGAGCCTTTATGGCGGCCAGCAGACCTGGGACCCTGGGAGGATGGTGTCGCAGGTCTGGGACTCCAAGACCAGTACAGCTGGCACTTGCCACTAAGGGGCTAGGGGCTCCATCTTAGCCATTGCAGACCCCCGGCCATGAGCTCTGAGGTGAGGAGGAGGGTTGTCCGAGAAAGGGGAGTGCCGGGAGAACAAAGGATCATTTCTATCCTTCCCCAAACAAGTCCCTGGGTGACCTGAGACCAACGTTCTCATCTCCTGTGATGTTCCCTGTCGTTCAGAAAGCCTCTCCATAGTTTCCCTGGCTTCAGAAGTCCTTCTACTCACCCACTCGGCTTTCAGCTCTTTCACAGCTCAGAAACTGTGTGTGTTAGTCGCCATCTTGGCTCTGTACCCTGACTATGTTTCTTAACTGTTTGTATTATACACTTGAGTGTTCTTACCTAGCTTTAAATTTTTAATAGAATTCTGTTTTGATAACAGAATAATGAGCTGCATTGTCTTATCAATGAATTTTGTTTTAAAAACTTAGAAATACGTTATTATTTGCTATGAAGTTTTCCCTTAGAGGTGGTTTTAGCCCTCAGATTTTGACAGTTGTGTATGTTATGTGCATGTATGTATATATGAAAACATATATAATCTTTTTGCTTTGTCACTGTAGGTATTACCTCTTTTGTCTTATCATTAATATATACACAAACATTTATTATTTGATATATTTCATCATTCAAGTATTCTCCTAAAGGCAGAGTTTACTGTCAATATAAATACTTCTGTCTTTTGATTGAATAGGAAGCCTGTATTTCCCTACCAGATGCCAGTTTTTAAATGCTTCAGTTATTTTCAGTTTTTCTTTGTTGTCAATTGTATTGTAGCGCAATCGGTGACACTTATTTTTCTTAGGAAGATATTTTAGAGATAGTATTATAAGAATGATATATCTTCACATTTCAGAATTTTTCTCATTCCACAGACTGCATTCTATATAGGTCAGCCTAAGAGAGAAGAAAGTACTGTTTCTACAGGAAATTAGAGTGCAGAGAAGCAAACATCATACCTTGTATCAAAGTGAAAAAGCAGACTGAAAAAAGATGTAGACAGTTTCCTTTGTGTCACTTGATGTGGAATTAGCAGTCATTGAAGTACAGCAGAGTGATTCCTAACTTAGCTGGTGTTTAGCTTCTTCTACGTTGCTATTGGGAGAAGAGGTGAAATCATAGTTAATTCTCCCAGAGAATCTAGTTAACTGAATTGGCAGTATTATACATGATGCTCCTGTTTCCATAACAACCTATAAATACACTTTACTAGTAAATATATGTAAACTACTGTGTTCATATTCCTAGACTGAATTTGTCATCTCATTTTTCCTGTTGTAGTTGTAATAACTTTTAAATAATCAGGTTATGAGATTTATTTTTCTACTTATTTCTGGTTGTCTGATTTTCCTCAATCAATATTCAAAAGACCCATTTGGATCAGTTTTCAAATATTTTTCTCTATATCAATCAGAAAATAATAGCAACTGTGTTTACCTCAGCTGGCAGCTCAGTAAAAGCTATCCAATGTAACTAATCACATAAGCAGCAAATGATATACACGATTAAGCCAATGTATACTACTAACAGCTTTCAAGACAGCCTTGACTTGACATAAAATATAAAACATATTTATGACAATTTTAATAAGATATTTAAATATTTTAAATTTGAAAAACAGAATTAAGTAAATATGCGTCTAGTATGGTTTCCTAAACTTTGTAACAGATTATGTTTCTATTTTAATTAGGGTTTTTGTTGCTGTGATGAAACACCATGGTCAAGAGCAACTTAGGGAGGAAAAGGTTTATTTTGCTTACATTTTCAAGTAACAGTCCATCACTGAGGGAAGTCAGGCAAGAGCTCAAGGGAAGAACCTGGAGACAGGAACTGAAGCAGAGACTGTGGTAGGACACTGACATTTCGCTTACTTTCTGTGCCTTTCTCAAATTATTTTCTTGTGTATCCCAGAACCATCTAAAATAGGCTGGGTTCTTCTATATCGATCACTGATTTAAAAAGGGCACTACAGATTTGCCTAAGGGGAATTATCATGAAGCATTTTCTCAATTGAGTCCTCTTCACAAATGATGGTAGCTTGTGTCAAGGTGACATAAAACTAGCCAGCACATATTCAAACAAAAAATATAGGTTTAAGTGCTATGAAAGCAATAGTCTTCTAATAATGTTATTTTAACTGTTGTCTGACATATTTTATACTTATTCATGTCTTATTTCATTCAGCAAATATATGTTCTGTTGGAGGTGCTTGTGTTCATCTTTGTCAGTAATCCATTCTCGCTCCTTATTTACCTGTCCTATTCCGTTCACAATGAGTACAGTTAGGGTTTAACAACTTTGGTAATATTGCGTTCACAGAAAAAAAGTTATTGTGTTGATTTGTGCATTCATTTTTTATGAGAGAGTTGTGAAGCCAAACAGGAACATATTTTACAAACAGGTTATTTTTTTAAAAAAACTGTAAGGTTGTTAATACCCTGTCTTAGACCTATAAGCTAGTTTTCACTGATTTACAAGAGGATGGACACCAGAAGAAGAACAAACCAGGAAACAAGTTAGGAACCTGTCACAGAGGGCCTCTGAAAGGCTCTGCCCTGCAGACTATCAAAGCAGATACTGAGACTTATGGCCAACTGTTCTTCAGAGTGCATGGAATCTTATGAAAGAAGAGGGAAATAGTAAGATCTGGAAAGGACAGGAACTCCACAAGGAGAGCAACAGAACCAGAAAATTTGAACACAGGGGCCTTTCCAGAGGCTCATACTCCAACCAAGAACCATTCATGGAGATAACCTAGAACCCCTGCACAGATGAGGCACATGGCAGTTTAGTGTTAGGCAGTTTAGGTTACATAGTAATGGGAATACATAAACTGATTGGCCTGCTCTTTGATCACCTTCCCCTGTATGAGCAGCCTTACCAGGCCACAGAAGATGACAATGCAGCCACTCCTGATGAGATCTGATAGAATAAGATCAGAAGGAAGGAGAGGGGGACCTCTCCTATCAGTGGACTTGGGGAAGGGCATGTGTGAAAAAGGGGGAAGGAGGGTAGAATTAGAAGGGGAGGAGGAAAGGGTTTATGGGGGGATGAAAAGTGAATAAAGTGTAATTAATAAAAGTTAAATAAAAAAAAGAACCACAGTCTTCAAAATTCAGAAAAAAGAAGTTTAAAAAAGAGAAATATATCAAAATAGATTTCAGTAATATGGTTTAAGGAGATGGTTCAGTGACTTAAAGTGCTTGTGGTTTATCCATGAGGGCATGGATTCAGATCTATAAAACTTACAGAATAGTTGGGTGTGGTGTCTTTGCCTGTCATCTGGGTGCTGAGGGAATGAAACAGGAACATTTCAGGGGCTTGCTGCCTAAGCAGTTTAGCCTAACAGTGAGGCAATCTAAATGGAGGTGAGGAGCAACAATGGAAGAACCCAGTGCTCACATCCAGGCTCTACACATGCACGCACACTCACTGTGATACAGACATCCCTGTACACACACACACACACACACACACACACACACACTTATAAAAAGATACATTTTAAAAGATTCCATTAAGATTTGGTGCTAAGTAATATTCCATTGTGTAGATGTACCACAATTTCAGTATTCATTCCTCAGTTGAGGGGCATCTGGGTTGTTTCCAGATTCTGGCTATTACAAATAAAGCTGCTACAAACATGGTTGAGCAAATGTCCTTATTGTGTACTTGAGCCTCTTTTGGATATATGCCTAGGGGTGGTATCTCTGGATGTTGAGGAAGTGCTATTCCTATTTGTCTGAGAAAGCACCAGATTGATTTCCAGAGTGGTTGTACACGTTTACACTCCTACCAACAGTGGAGGAGGGTTCCCCTTTCTCCACGACCTCTTGAGCATGTGTTGTCACTTATATTACTCAGCAATAAAAAACAATAAGATCATGAAATTTGTAGGTAAATGGTGGGAACTGGAAAAGATCATCCTGAGTGAGATATCCCAGAAGCAGAAAGACAAACAGGGTATATAATCATTCATAAGTGGATATTAGACCTATAATACAGGATAAGCCTACTAAAATCTGTACACCTTAAGAAACTAATCAAGAAGGAGGACTCTGCCTAAAATGCTCAATCCCCATTCAGAAAGGCAAAGAGGATGGACATCAGAAGAAGGAGAAAGCAGGGAACAAGTCAGGAACCTACCACAGAGGGCCTTTGAAAGGCTCTACCCTGCAAGGTATCAAAGCAGATGCTGAGACTCATGGCTAACATTTGGGCAGAGTGCACGGAATCTTAGGAAAGAAGTGGAAAATAGTAAGACCTGAAGAGGAAAGGAGCTCCACAAGGAGAGCAAAAGAACCAAAAAATCTGGGCACAGGGGTCTTTTCTGAGACTAATACACTCCAACCAAGGACCATTCACGGAGATAACCTAGAACCCTTGCAAAGATGTAGCCCATGGTAATTCAGTGTCCAAGTGGGTTCCATAGTAATGGGAACAGGGTTTGGCTTTGACTTGAACTGACTGTCCTGCTCTTTGATCACCTGCTTCTGAAGGGGGAGCAGTCTTACCAGGCCACAGAGGAAGACAATGCAGCCATTCCTGATGAAACCTAATAGACTAATATCAGAAGAAAGGAAAGGAAGATCTCTTCTATCTGTGGACTTGGGGAGGGCCATGGGTGGAGAAGAGGGAGGAAGGGAGAGATTGGAAGGGGAAAAGAAGAGAGCTACAGGGGGTATACAAAGTGAATAAAGTGTAATTAATAAAAACTTAAAAAAATGGAATAACTCAGGAATACTCCAAACAATATATATATAAGATTTGATGCTAAAGCTCTGTTTCTATGTTTAGAAATTAGTATGGAATTGGAATAGTGAAGATATATTCCTTCAAGTGATGAAAATGTTCTTGTTAGGAAAAAAAAAACACTTCAATTGCCTCATACATTTACCACCTGATGTGTATTTTGTGTTTTATATTTTCTATTAATGAAAGTTGTGCTTTGTAACAATCTTCTGTTTAAATAATTCTACAAGCTCTCAAGATAAGAAGAAATAATCTATATAAAAAAGATTATCATGTCATTTATTTTACATTTTATGCTACTAAAATATTGGGTTCTAAAACGTATGTGGCATTTTGTATTCACTGAATTAGAATATTATTTTTTTCTTTTTAAAGCTTTCTGCATTGTTATTATTTTTATTATATTTTGCCAGTAAGGAAAGGCTTTTACTAAAGGTGAGAAAACACACACACATACACACACACACACACATACACACACACACACACACACACATACACACACACACACATCACACATGCACACATACACACATAGAACAAACACACATAGAGCAAACACACAGAGAGAAAGGGTATCATCTTAAAGTAAAGAAGGAGTCAGGATTCAGAAGCCTGACCCCTCACTGAGGGCTGGGAATCTAAAGAGTCTTTAAGAGGTTCTCACTTCTCCATTTTAGTGTTTTTCAGTAGGAAGAAAGACAGGGAGGCTGGTACTTCCACAAATTTGGGGTAAACTTGTCCTCATTTGGTCTTGAAATCTTCCCACTGGTTTATTGGCTGGGGGGCTCTACTGGCTTGAGAGAAAAAAAAAAAAAAAAAAAACGGCCCCTTTGTTCTCAGCTGCTATGTTTTTGTCTCCTATCAAAAGATGAGTAGGAAGCTAGCCATCTTGAGATTTAGCCTCTTTATTACCTCCTCAGGGCTCATTTTCCTAACTGTCTGCCTAACTCCCAGTCCTTCATCTCTCCCTCTCAGAGGTCTCCCTAAGTTCTCAAGATTTTAAAGCACAAACTGATGTAATTAATTCAAGGTGATAAAAGGAATGATATAGGGGTGGCAGCAGACAGAATGCCTTAGATGATGGTTGATCTCAGGCATCATGATAAAACTTAACATATGGTAAATATCCCGAACAGAAGCAAGCCCTGTGATGACAGCATGCTTCCTTAAGTCCTGCTGTGTGAGTGAGGCAGCACCTCTAACATACAATGAGTGAGGCCGTCAGTTCTGTGGCTCCTACGGAAGGCATGCTTAGGAAAACTGTTGGCACAGGAAGAGAACAGGCAAGGAAAATATCCAAAGAGCCTTTTAAAGGCTTTTTTGAAGCACTAAAATGGATGATGCTTCTGCTGTTGTTGTCTATTGTGAGATGCACACAGTAGGGAATTGGACACTTTATCTCAAGAGCCTGAGATGCTTTAACTGACCGGGCTAGATCAGAAGGTGGCTATGGAGTATCTTCTATTACAGCTTCCTGAGGAACATAAAGAGAAAAGTTAATGAGGAAATGTCTTTGACATCACGATCAACAAGTTTTGCTTAGTAAGATGAAGTGTAATTGTGCAGTGGCTGGAGCCAAGTACCCAAACCCTGTAGAACTACCAGGCCTGAGAAAAGATCTTCACCGTCTAAACTGCCATGAGTTTTGCTTGACAGTTTATTATTATTATTATTATTATTATTATTATTATTATATATGTGTGTGTGTAGTGTAGTGTGCAGTGTGTTTGTAAATACAGGTGCTCACCATTTGGTCCCCCTTGGTCTAGAATTACAGATGGTTGTAAGATACCCACTGTGGGTTCTGGGGAGAAGACTGCAGCCCTCAGCAAGAGCCATACATACTCTTAAACACTGGCCATCTCTCCAGCGCCTGTATCTGTTTTTGTTTTCTCAGTTATTTGTGCTTTCTATCATCTTGTATAGTCTTCCTTCTTACATTTTTGATAACCATTTGGACTTGAGTTTTGACAATGAAACATAGCTTTGCCTTGTGTGAGAGAACCTGTCTGTTTCTAGACAAGAAAAAGTCAACAAATTTAAGAACCTACTATGAGCACTTGTGGAAGGGGACACAAAGAAGGAGAACCTGGAAACCTAAAAACACTTATTTGTATTGTCTGTCCATGGACTTAATGCTTGATGGTTGGATTGACTAATACGACAACACAATCTTTGGATATAGTCAGCTGGATGCCTGCCTGTCACTTAGACGTTTCTTACAAATGAAAGGGTAACAATTCCACCCTTCATCTTTTACAGTTTCCAGAGTCATTTTGAACACACATTTTAATTTTTTTCTAGATGTCGGCTGATAGAGTTTGCACTCCCTGCGTGCTCAGCAGAGCTGTCCACAATTCTTGCAGACTCATTTCTTTCTTTGTTTACCTGTGCCCAGACTCCGTGTGACCATTTTGTAACACCTCTAACTCCTTTTGTTTACCTTGTACAGAAGGTATAAAAATACTCCTGACTTGCTGAACTCTGTACGAAACTACTGAGAAGGCACTTCCCATTTTATCATCTGATTCTTTTTCTTTGAAGAAATTGACACACCAGTACAGGAGTGACATTTCACAAAATGTTCTAGGAAATCAAAAGGTACTTTTTTTTACCGTAAACAAAGTAAATTAGTTTGAAATGTACTTCATTTTTTTTGACATTTTGAAATAGGATGCGTTGTGGCTTTTAACACTATATGCTGAGGAATGCATTTTTTTTTCCACTCAACTTTGATACATATACACAGGCTGCAGGCAGGGAGGAGAAAAAAATGGGATAAATGAAGAGAAATTGCTTATTGTGTCTATTCCATCCTCCTTTTAAGTTCTGTATAGCGTGTATTTTATGCTAAGATGTCCAATTTTAAAATATCAATATAATCTTAATATGACATGTTAGTTTGAATGATATATTTTTTGTTTGTGTTTTTTTTTGTTAAAAAGGACTACAAATGGCAATTTCACTTCATTATAAAACAAGGAGTATTAAATTTCATAAAGATAAATCAGTGTTTTGATTATTATATTAGAGAATTGGAAAGTTAGTATTTGCTGGCTTCTGCAGGTGTCATAATATGATCTTGTTTCTTTTCACATTGTGTGTTAAGAACTATGTTAATGTCTTTTTCATAAAGAAATATATGTGTATGGCCAAATAATTATATCAGATTAGCACATGACACATATGCCGTTTTGGAATTCACTAGAATATTTGGAATTCACTAAAACTCTCTAGAATATTTTCAGTAAAATGATGAAAGTCAGACTATACTGTAAAGTATCCTCTTGGTTGTCAGTTTGACAGGATCTAGAATTACCTAGGAGTTAAGCCCTTGAGCTTGTCTCTAAAATAATATCTAGGTTAACTTAATGTAGTGGAACTGCCTACCATCATTTCCTTGGCTGTAATTCTGGGCTAAACAAAAAGAGGAAAAATCCTGAGCTTCAGCATTTATCAGTCTTAACTCAGAGTGGATGCAAAGTGACCTGCTGCCCCCAGCTCCTGCCTCCACTACCTCTGTGGGTTTGCAACGCAGTAGGAAAAAAATTTCTTCAATACTTTAGACAGAGCTTAGGGGAACTTTCTGTTGGGAGACAGAGAGAAGGGTAGTTGAGAGAAACGAGAACGGCTGTTGCGGTTTGAGTGAGAAGTGGCCTTCATTACTTGGGATGTTGAATGTTTGGTCTCAGATGGAAGTGTTGTGTGGGAAGAAGGTGCAGATTTGCTTGCAAAAAGGAAGTCAGTAGGGACGCAATTTGAGAGTCCATAGCCTTGGCCTGCATAGAGTTTGCTCTCTATGCTTTGTATATGTGTTTGGAGATGTTATCTCTCAGATTCCTGTTCCAGATACCTGCTGCCATGACTTAACCATCATTAAGTGTTCTCCATTTGAAACCGGAAGCCATAAAACATGACCAAACCTTTGGCAGAGTACAGGGAATCATAAGAAAGAAGGGGAGTTAGTCTGATGGGGAAAGGATAGGAGCTCCACAAAGACCAAATATATCTGTGCATAGGGTCTTTTCTGAGACTGACATTCAACCAAGGACCATGTATGGATATAACCTAGAACCTCTGCTTAGATGTAGCCTGTGGTAGCTCAGTAACCAATTGGTTTCCCAAAGTGAGGGGAACAAGGACTATTTCTAACAGGAACTCAATGAAGATACCTGATAAAACAGGATCAGATGAATGGGGGGAGGTCCCCCCCTATCAGTGGACTTGGAAAGGGGCACAGTAGTGATGAGGGAGGGAGGGACTGGGAGGGAACGAGGGTTCGGGGCACGGCTGGGATACAGAATTAATAAAATGTAACTGATAAAAAATATAAAAAAAAAACATTTCTTCCTAACTTGCCATTATCTAACTTCCTAACTTGTACTTTATCAGAACGACAGAGAAATTACTAATATGGAAGATTCCCAGTTAGGAGATTTCAGAGGGAAATGAGGACTTTTTCAAAGACTGATCTGCAAGCCATTCATTCTATATTCTGGTAAAGAATCTGACTGTGTTATGTGGACTAGGAGAATGCAGGGACCAAAGCATACATGGTTGATACTGAGAAAATCTACTTTCTTCACTGGGAAAAATTATCCTCCTCAGCAGGATAGTAGAAAAAATATTGTGAAGGGAAGACCCTGCCTATCAACCTTTCTAACTTATGGAAATATAAATAAATGAATACAGTCTTCCTTACTCATAATCAGTTGCAGAAGGAAGTGAGTTTGCAGATTCAGCCATGGATGCATAAAGAAGTCACTACGGCTATGGACCAAGTTGGCTAAATGTTCAGTTGGTAGCATAACTTGGCAGCATAGTCCATATGGTATTGGCTTAGTTAAACAGAAAATGTACAGAGAAATTTGCTGCATTGATTCAGAGGGCTTCTGAGGCCAGAGAGAGTGTGTCAGGATTGGAGTTCTTGAAAGAAGACCACTGTATGAAACTGTGAATATCAAGGTGAAATGGTGATAGAGGCATGAGGGTACTGAAGATGCCAGGTCTTTAGGGAATGATAAACATCCTTAACTAATGTGTATTATTTGACATGGACACAGCTAAGTCAATGACCCTAAAGTCTTAGACTTATGATTGAAGCTCAAACTGACGGCAAAGTCTTCCTTTGGTCCATATGTGGATGTTGTTAGTGTGTGGAGAAAAAGTCCACCATGGCATTCTTCTCGTGTTTTCAACTGGAATACTGCCCTCCCCCCTCCACACAGGCTGCTCTACCAAGAAGAGCTGAGCCTGCCTCCTTGTTCATCACAATGAAATAACCTCGCCTCCCCTGTTCAACTGCATTTATCAAGTACACTGAGATCCTGGAGTTCTTTGTCTGAGAGTCTAGGTCATCAGTTCTCAGATTTTCTGCCATTTGTCTGTGTTTCTGGCATTCCTTCTCTGCCAAAGACAGGTCAGTCCCTTGAGCCATGTGGATGCATTGTATGGCCTTATCATGGCTGCTAAGGAAAGCTGCACTCAGGGAATGGAAGAGACAACTGGTGCTGCAGACAGAAAAGGAGTGTGGTGGGGCATTCTAAACAGCGTGGAGCCTAGATGATTTTATCATGCCTACTTATCAGTCTTAAAGACACAGAGTTAGGGATTTGCTCTGTTGGTTTTTGTTCTTTTGTTGTTCCTATCTTTCTTCCCTATGTCTCCTTCCTTCTCTTTTGCAATGAAAATGATTATTCTGTGTCATTTCTATTTGAAATATGTAGGTTGGTTTTTTAAAAATTTTGTAACAGTTTAAATTTTTGACATTACCTTGAGTCTCAGGAAGGTCGTTAGTTGTCCTTGTTTTAATCACTGCTAATACTATTAATTAATATGGAGACAGTCTCTGTCATCTATTTATCTGTCTCTCTTTATCTGCGTATCTGTCATCTACCTATTATCTATCAAACATCTATGTATTGTCTATGTATCATCTATCTATCTATCTATCTATCTATCTATCTATCTATCTATCTATCTATCTATCTATCTATCTGTCTACCTGTCATCTAATGTGTCTATCATCATCTTCCTCTGCACCTCCTTCTTTTTCCTCCCTCTCCTCCCCTTTTTGATGTATTCATGTGGATTTGAGTTTTGGGTGATGTGCAAAAACATTTTGAAGCCCTGTATTGATGTTGGGAATGAGCCTTAATCACTGTTCCTGCTGTATATCAAGAGAGAGGGTCTCTCAAACCCAGGGCTTATGAGTACAGTTAGTCTTCCTAGTCACCTTCCTCTGGTGATCTCATGTCAAACTTCTGAGGCTGGAACTACAAGTGGAATGCTATATCCACATGGCATTTGTGTGTGTTCTGGGGATCCAAATTCAGGGACTGTGGTGGTTTGAATCAAATATCCTTCACAGTCTCATGGATTTAGATACTCTGTCTCTAAATGCTGGCACTGTATAATTAGATTTAGGAGGTGTGGTCTCACTGGAAGAAGTATGTGACTGGCAGCAGGCTTTGGGGATTCAAAGTCTGTCACCATTCTCAGTACACACCCTCTGCTTTGTGCTTATGTTTGAAGATATGAGCCTTCAGCTTCTCCTCCAGCCTTCACTGCTACCTTCTGCCATGTCTCCCTGCTGTGATGGTAAGGGATTTACCATGTCTCCCTCTGCAACTGTAATTCTAAATAAACCTTTCATTCTACAAGTTTTGGCTGTGGTGTGTTAGCACAAAAGAAGTGCAATTTATGTACTTAATCATCTTTCTGGCCTACTATGGGAAATATGAAGGTATGATTATAAGTATTATGGCATTGTATGAGGCAGTAGGCCTAGGAGGACAAGACATAAATTATTATGGCTTAAAAGTGATGTATTTGGATATCAAGTTAAGAGTCAGCTAGAGTTGGGATGGCTACTATTCACTGTTAACCAGGCAGGATCTAGAATTGCCTAGGAGATAAACCTCCAGGTGTGCCTCTGAGGGATTATTTAGAACTGGTTCTTTAAGGTGGGAAGATTCATCCTAACTGTCTCTGCCACTTGTTAAGTGTCTGGTGTCCTGGACAGAACAAAGACGAGACACCCTGACCCACACCAATATTTGTTGCCCTTTCTCTTCCCTGGCTGTGGATGCAATGTGACCAGCTGCCTCAGGCTTCTTTCTGTGACTTGGTAGCCATGATGGATTACACCTTGGAAACATGAGTGAAAATAAACTTCTTTTCCTTAAGTTGCTATTGTCTGGATATTTATTACAGCAACGGGAAGTACCCCATTTTTAAAATAAAGTTAACAAGGGTAGATGGTGACATCATAAAATGTCTATTAAACTGAGAAATATAATTCTGGATAATTGGCCTATATACTCTGGGACAGCTTATTTAAATAAGCTATATTTATATGTTTTTCTTCTTATGAAGAAGTAGACATTTGAAGGAAATACAGTTATATTTGAATTATGATAAAGATCAATTTTATATGCCAAAGATCTTTCTCTCTCTCTCTTTCTTTTTAGGATGCTCAACTAAGACCCTGTAAAAATCATGACCTTGATTTGGTAAGTTTCTCTTTGATTAGAAATGTAAAAAGGAGTTTTTACATTTAGTTTAGTACACTAAAAATTTCAAATCTGCAGAGACAGGCAGTCTCTCAATATGGTAACCTAACTCTGGAATCAAGCTTTTGAATCTTTTATAAAATAAGTTCTCCTTTCTCCCCATATTCTAATGTTAATTTTTGAACACTGCACCATTTCAGTATACAATCAATCATGACAACTGGGGGATGGCAGGGAGAGGCCGTATTCCATATTTTTGCTAAGACTGTTGTGAATAGGGGCCTTTGTTTCCAGACCTGTATCCCGAAAGACAGTGGCTCTCAACCTTCTTAATACAGCTCCTCAAGCCTAAAATTATTTTGTTGCTACTTCAAAATCGTAATTGTGGTCCTGTTGTGAATTGTTATGTAAGTATTTGACATGAAGGATATCTGCTATGCGACCCCTGTGAAGGAGTCTTTCCTCTCAAAGGGGTCCAAAACCAAAGGGTGAGAAATGCTGCTGTATTATTAACTAATTATATATAATTAATAATGATTTGCAACACTGAGATTTAGGACTGCAGATGGGGAAATAATATGGGAAAACATATAATTGATCAGAAGGAAAATCCCAAATGGGGAAGAATTGTCAACCAGGCTGACTTCTAGCCTTCAATTCTTATAGAAGACAAGAAAAGGAAAATGTAAACAGATATTTGAATATCATGATTAATAGATGGTAGGTTATAGGTGATAAGTATATTGTAGGTGTGTACATAGACAAACATGCACACCACATACACACACTCACATACACACACACGTGTGTATGTGTGTCTGACTGCATGTATATTTGTATGCATGCAAACGTGTGTGTATGTAGATTATGCTGTTTGTTCATGATTTAGAATCTAACATACCTAGCTGGGCACACCCTTTCTATATAGGTTGAGAATGTCCTCAGCTTTCTAATCTCCCTGTCTCCACTTCACCTGTGCCATCACAGCTATCTGTCACCATGTCGGTTGTTAAGGATCTGAAGGCTAAACCCAGGGCTTTGTACATGCAAAACCAGTAGTTTTCCCAACCGAGTTAATCATCTGTCTCACAGAGAGACTTTGAAAATTGAGTTTATGTGTCTTGAAAGTCTCATGGTGAAAAATATATTTGAAGAAAGGCAAGTGGCAAACCACCAAAAACTAAATCAGACATATACAGTGAAATTTATGCCTTCATTTAAATAGCTTGGTAACCTGCCCACTGAACAGATACTTTGGGTGTAGCTGCAGATTAAAAACATCTGAATACTTGGTAATATCAGGGAATACACACTATGACACGATATTCAGGTGTTTATTAAATTTCTCAACTTTCAGCTTAGGAAGATGTTTCCACGGCTCCTTTCTGCATGTGATACATGTTCAGTGCAACAAAAGTCACTCTCCTAAAAGTGACAATTCACAAAAGGGCATCACAAAATTGAGATCCTGTTTGTGAGAGCATTTTGACTTGCTGTGAAGGAAAAATGAATTTCTTGGCTGAAATCATCTTTCTCAGGAACTAACAGTTTTCTTGGCTTTTCAGAGGTCTAACTGATTTGTGTCACCATGTGTAAGCCATCCACACTTATAACAAAGATCACAGTGCATGCCTTGCTTGACCTGAGCTGTTATTTCCCCCTCTGGGGACAATCCCATAAAAGGAGATTTGCTCCTGTGGCATTTTAAGCTAAATCCCAATGCCAACCCTAGGTCCTCTGAGTGGGGCCATAAAATTGCATTTTGCTTCTGTGTACTTTAAAAAATATTTTTCTTTATTATTATTTATTACAATTTATTCATTTTGTATACCACTTGTAGACCCCTCCCTCATCTCCTCCCAGTCTCATCCTCCTTCTGTCTCTCACCTCCCCATGTCCTTCCTCTAGTCCACTGATAAGGGAGGCCTCCCCCCAGTATATGACTCTAGTCTATCAGATCTCATCAGAACTTTCTGGATCCTCTTTCTCTGTGGCCTAATCAAGTCACCTTTCCAGGGGATGGTGATCAAAGAGCCAGCCACTGAGTCCATTTCAGAGTCAACCCCTGCTCTCCTTACTAGGGAACCCAAATGGAGACTGAGTTGCCCATGAGCTACATCTGTGCAAGGGTTCTAGGATATTTCCATGCATGGTCCTTGGTTGTAATATGAGTTTCAGAAAAGTCCCTGAGCCCAGATTTTGTGGCCCTGTTGTTCTCCTTGTGGAGCTCCTGTCTCCTCCAGGTCTTTCTGTCTCCTCCTTCCATAAAATTCCCTGCCCTCAGCCACATTTTGGCTGGAAGAATTCTGAATCCTTATCTGCAGCATTCCCATGAATGATACCTCAGATTACATTTTAGAATTATTTTTTTAGACTCTTAACACAGACCTTTTGTAATCTATGCTGCACTTTTTATTGAATATCTTCCATGAAATTTTTATAGACTGCTATTTTATGTCTGCTCTGTTTTACTGTTTACTTTTCAGGTGTGAGGCTGCCTTTCATAGATAATGACTGATGACTTTTGTGGTGGTTGCCAAATCTAGTTGAATTTTTTTCAGTTTCTATCTTATGATATGTGCAGCAATGATGTTAAACACCCTTTAAATTAGGACTATGCACACCACAATACCAAAGCAATTACAAAGTCAATGCAAATATATACAGCTACACATCAGGTCAAAACAGTTAACTGAAGTGTAAAACAAAAGAAATCAGCAATCTACTTCTATAGATTGCTTTAAATTATTCATTCAATCTTTCACACATCATTAGTGTGCAGTTTCTATGCCCTTTTGACCTTTTTGTGAAATTAGAATTTATTGTTAGACATGTGAGTTGAAAACACTATCTTCAAAGAGTTGACTTTTTTAAATATGCAGATATTGTATTGTATGTTTTAAATAGTTTTTCTTTGATTATAGGTAAGAAATTATTTGACTAACATTTTTAGAGAAATTTCAAAATGCTCTAAAAAGTATGTATTATTACAGAAAGTAGAAAAGAAATGGCCTGACTTATGTATGTAACGCATTTGTTAGTAATGTCATTTTACCTAATAATAAATTATTAGTCATATGCGTTCCCATTTTTTAAAATTCCATTAAAATGGGACCAATAGGTACTAGTCAATAATATTATGAGTTAGTGTTCAATGCTGTCTTGATCAGACTTCAGAATTCTGTGACACAAATTCCTACCTTGCGCAAATCCAGAGAGGAAGGATTATTCTGCTCAATTTATGAATTTATATTCTTCTCGCTGTTAGGAGGGGCTTCATGGGTAGGGGAGCTACCACCCTTGAGGGCCAGTCTTTTCCCTTTATTAATCCTCTCTATAAATGTTCTCATAGATACTCTTACAGCTGTGGCTTATTAACCATCTTTGTGTGTCTCAATCCCATCAAGTAGAGAGCCCAGGGCAGTCCAGTGTCCAAGTGGCCTCCATAGTAATGAGAACACGGGATGTCTCTGACATGAACTGATTGGCCTGCTCTTTGATCACCTCCCCCTGAGGGGGGAGCAGCCTTACCAGGCCACAGAAGAAGACAATGCAGCCACTCCTGATGAGACCTGATAGACTAGGATCAGAAGGAAGGAGAGAAGGACCTCTGCTATCAGTGGACTTGGGGACAAGGGTGGAGAAGGGGGAAGGAGGGTTGGATTGGGAAGGGAAGAGGGAGGAAGGGAAGAGGGATACAAAGTGAATTAAATTGTAATTAGTATATATATATAATTTATTTATTTATTTATTTTAATTTAAAAATGGTGTTTTTTGGTTTCTTACTACAGCTGTGGTACAGTACATGTGTGCTACTCAGTTTGCTTTTCAGCCATCCTTCCTCCTGACTGTATTTGTCTGACACAGCTGAGCTTACTGACTGGCTCACGTTATATCTACCATAACACTGTCAAAGGATTAGACTAATGTCATGGAAGAATATCCTGAAAGTATCTTTTACAGGCATGGAAGCTCCCTGTGGTGCTAGCTGGCCGAACCCCAACACTGAGAATTGGTGACTTGCAGTGGAGTAACTGCATTTGGACATGTGTTCTCTTGTTTCTTCTGTATTACTAATGGATAAACAAATGGCAACACAGACAGTGTTGTACTATAGAAGGCTGGTTTATGTTACAGAAAGCGTTTCATAGCTCTAAAACGAGAACCTGTGTGACTTGCCTGGGACAGCACAGCTTGTCAGTTCCTGTCATGTTCACAACATCTGATCCAGGACAATGTTCTTCCAAAGCAAATAGAAAACAAGGGTTATTCAGTGTAAGAAGAAAGCAAGATCTGGGAATTAACATATACCCGGTGATAAAACTGTTCAAAATACTGCAATCATAAAAAGAAATTTAACACATACCTGAAGCAAGCAGATAATTTTGCATGAGTATTTGTTATCAAAGTGTTCACTTATTGTCAAAACAAAACCCACTTCCTGGGAAAAACAAACAAACAAACAAACAAACAAACACATAGCTTAAAATTTACCAAATGAAAACTCAACACACACATGACCCAAAATAGAATGGAAAAAAAATAAATGTGAGGAATAAATTCAACAAAGGCAGAATCATAATAAATAATAAAATACAAAATGAATAAAGAGAAATATATTTGAAAGAAGTCATAATAGTTCAAAAGCAAATTATAGCTTTCAGTAAAATATTAAAACATCAGATAAAAAGCAATTAGTGTGGCACCATTATGCTGAAAGCTTTGATAAAAATATTCTGTAAAATTATTGATTTCTAAATATGATTAGGACAAGAGCCAACACTGAATTGTGAAAACAATGTAATATAACTCAAGATGTATCTCATGTCTTTCTCTAAAACACACATATATCTCCTTACAATTTATGTAATATTTAAAATATGTTAGTAAACATAATCTTTAGTAAAAGAAATTGCTTAAATGTCACAAAAAAAACTTCACATAGACTCCATAAGGACAAATAGTGGCATAAAATGATACTCTTAGAAAACAGTGAACTAATTCTGAGTTACTAGAAAGTACATATTATTTTTCTATCTGAGAATTATAGCACAGTAATCATCTTCAGGGGAATATGGGTATAACACTTAAAGTTATTTCCAAATACTGAATATGAACAAACTACATCTCCAAATTATTAGATTTATTTCCAGGTAGAAGGAAAAAATATCGTCATGTAAATTTATGTCACAAAAAATAAAATATATAAAAACATATGGCTTTAGTTTTATAATTTAGTTTATTTAGGTTTATACACTGCAAAGAAATATACACTTCAACAAAAATGAAAGACATAGGAAAAGTTGTTGAAGTGATTTTCAAATATGTAAAACAGGAAACGTTTGAGGGGCAAAAAAGTCCAGAAATGAAATGAGAAAAACAATGTGTTAAGAAATATCACACAATAAGTGGTGTTTATTAATAAACTATGATAAGTAATTCATAATAACAAAACCAAAAACATTCACTAATCAACTCAATAAAAATTAGGCTTAATAATCAATGTAAGAAAATTATGTAAGAGTCACATGAAAGGAAGAAATTTAAAAAATGTTAAAAAAAACCTGTGTAAAGGGAATTAGTAATCTCATTTTGTAAAACCAATAAGCATAATTTATTGAAAGTGAGATTAATAAAATACAACAAAAATTTCACTATAAGGTAACAAAATTGAGAGCAAAAATCAAATATAAAAAAAATTGTAGGATGTAAGGAATCCTCAACATCTTTCTTTCTTTCTTTCTTTCTTTCTTTCTTTCTTTCTTTCTTTCTTTCTTTCTTTCTTTCTTTCTTTTTTTCTTTCTTTCTCTTTCTTTCTGTCTTTGTCTCTTTCTTTCATTCTTTTGAGATAGGGTTTCTCTGTGTAGCCCTGGCTGTCCTAGAACTCACTCCGTAGACCAGGCTGACCCTGAACTTACTGAGACCTGCCTGCCTCTGCATCCTGCTGGGACTAAGGGTCTGTGACAACACTGCCCAGCAGAATCTCCAAGTCTTAAATCCCCCCAAAAAGTGCTGTGTTTTGTTGCAACATTCCATATTGGAGAAGTGAAACATTCATACATTTATTTTTTTATGTTGTTGCATTGATATCTAAAGTTGATATACTAGAAAAAGAAAATTGTAGTTCAGTCTTATATGTGAACCTCAAAGTAAAAAAAAAATAACATACTAGGAAAAAAAGGAGCATGCATATAGATAACTAGGACTTATTTCATGAATATAAATATGCTTAATATTAGAGCCATTACTCCTAAACATACATTTATTTATTTATCTATCTATCTATTTATTTATTTCCAAGAACGGGTCTTATTTTTAATCATGATTAGGCTGGAACTCCCTATAACCAACTATGCCCTCAAATAGATGATCTACCAACTAGGTCCTAAATCCTGAGATTATTGTGCAAAGTATCTGGATAAAGGGTGGTATAGGTGGCTCTGAGTTTAAAAGTACTGGCTGTTCTTACAGAGTTCCTTGGTTCGGTTTCCAGCATATATGTGGTAGCTCACCAAATTCCAATTTCACGGTGTTCTTTGTAATCTCTTGGACTTTGTGGGTGCCTAGACACACATAGTTGCATGCACAGTCAGACAGGCTCACATACAAGTAAATAAAACCTTTTTTGACATAAAGCATGGATAAATTTGATAACTCTTCCTTTAAACACTGAGCTGTATCTCTAGTTATAAAATCTTTTACATAAACACACCTAAGGAGAAAAACATTCTAATCATAGGTGAAGATTAGTATTTCAGTCAAAATTAAAAAGGGGAAGGAGAAATAAAATAACGAGTAGAAAAATATAAAAAGAGGTGTAAAAATATTACAAACATATAAACATAAACAATGAGAGCAGAAAACATGGTCCCTTTTAGTTATAATATGCCTTGATTAATTAATACAGTCTAAAATGATTCACCAATAACTTTGGCTATCTCATTAGCTGAGTTAAACTTAAGGAGCAGATAAGATAATTCTGATGGCATCCTTCTGCAGACACCTGATCCCAAACTCATTGAGGAAGCTGTGCCAGATGGTACCTCCATTAACACACATTCTGTGGTATCTATTAAGTCTGTGGTATCAAATATGCCTTATTATTAAAATGAATAGGATGGAGTTCCAATCCTGGCATCATTGCTAATCTCTGTGCAGACAGAGGTCTGTAGCTGTTGCTTCCTCCTGCTTTTGTAGTGACAGTTTTCTGCAAGAAAGCAGCAAAATCTCAGAGAAGAGCACTTGTCACAAATATCATGAATTTATATAAATGACTACCTAAGGTTCAGTTGGTACAAAAAACAAAACACAAAACATGGTCAATGTCTTAGTTACTTTCTATGTCTGTGAAGAGACACTATGACTAAGAAAGCTTTTTTAAAAATGTATATAGAAATGTTTCAATTCCCCACTGGGTAGATTCTTTCAGAGGCACTCTGTGGTAGGCTCCTGTCCTATTCCTTATTTCCTCCCTCTTCTGATGTCCATCCCATTTGCTTTTCTGAGTGAGGATTGATAATCTTACCCAGGCTCCTCCTTTTTGCTTAGCTTCTTTAAATATACAGATGATTATCTTATATTAAATGTCAAATATCCACTTATAAGTGAGTATATACCATGTGTGTCTTTCTGCTTATGGGATACCTCACTCAGGATTCTTTTCTAGTTCCCACCATTTACTTGCAAATTTCATGATTTCCTTGTTTTTAATTGCTGAGTAGTATTCCATTTTTAAAATGTACCACAATTTTTGTATCCATTCCTCAGCTGAGGGACATATGTGTTGTTTCCAGATTCTGGATATTATGAATAAAGCTGCTGTGAACATGGTTGAGCAAATAGAGCAACAGAAACAAAAAAATCTGGGCATGGAAATCTTTTCTGAGACTGATACTCCAACCAAAGACCATGCATAGAGATAACCTAGAATCCCTGCAAAGATTTAGCCCATGGCAGCTCAGTGTCCATGTGGCTCCCTAGTAAGGGGAACAGGGACTGTCTCTGACATGAACTCAGGGGCTGGCTCTTTGATCACCTCCCCCTGAGAGGGGAGCAGCCTTACCAAGCCACAGAGGAAGACAATGTAGCCAGTCCTGATGAGACCTGATAGGCTAGGGTTAGATTGAAGGGGAGGAAGACCTCCCCTGTCAGTGGACTGGGGGAGGGACAAGGGAGGAGAAGAGGGAGAGAACATGGGATTGGGAGGGGATGAGGGAGAGGACGACAGCTGGGATACAAAGTGAATAAATTATAGTTAATAAAAAAAGAAAAGTTGATTTTGCATTCATGGTTCCAGGAGATCAAGTTTCATAATGTGGAGGACAGCAGACGGGAGACATGGAAGCTGAGCGGTGAGGGCTCACATCTCCAAATGGAAGCAGGAAACAGAGGAAGAACCTAAAATGTTACAGGTCTTTGAAACCTCAAAGCCCACTCCCGTTGGCATACTTTCTTCCATCAATGCCACTCTTCCTAATATTCCCCAACCAGTCACCTACTGGGAACCTGACCTGGACCAGCAGATCATTTTTTCAGTAAGGTTTCTGAGAGAGAAGACCAGAATATGAGAAAATAAAGAAGATAGAAAAACTGGGGTTACTAAGAAAGCTTTTATTTGTGGACTTGCTTACAGTTTCAGAGGGTTTGTCCATGATCATCAATGGTATAAAACAGACAGGCATGGTGCTAGGAGAGAGAGAGAGAGAGAGAGAGAGAGAGAGAGAGAGAGAAGAGAGAAGAGAGGCTCATTCATCCTGGTCTGAGCACTTGAAACGTCAAAGCCCACCCTCTGTGACACACTTTCTTCAACAAGGCCACACCCCCTAATCCTTCCTACACAGTTCCTCTAACTGGAGAATAAATATTCAAATATATAAGTTTATGGGGACTTTTATTTCAAACCGTCACAGTCAGTGTGCCCTTTGATAGCAAAATTTTCTAAGAACATAAATGGTAAGTGATACAACTTCATAGCATAAGAGAAAATGTACAACACATTAATCATTTGATATGACTGTTAGCAGTAAGTGTAGAAAACAACATAAATATACACTTATTGGGTTGCGTTCACTATGATGTGAACTCATAAGGATGTACTGTCTCTCTTGTGAAAGGGATCTCTCTAATATATGATGATTTGCTGAGTACAGGACACTGTGATAATACCTTAGTGGGTACAGTCTGTTACTTTCTCTATGTAGTTATACAATGAAAAACTAATGGATGTAAGAATAAGCCAGAAAGCAGTGACATATAAAGATAAGCTGGGAGACTTGTTTCTGTGGTAGGGAGGGCCAGACCCCCCTCTGTATTCAATTTCATGAAGTTTTCACTTTTAACTTAAATTTATAATAAAAATCCAAAAATAAACATAAATACATATAAATTATGAAACTCTACTGCCATTTATATATAAGAAATAAAAAAGGATGAAGAGTCAGAATGATTTTATGCCAATATTATTTTTAGAAACAAGGAAAACAGATCAGCTTTTGAAACTCGGCTCTATCAGTGCTGGCTTTGGAAGGTCTTAGATCTTACTGACAGAATGGTTGGCCTGAGGGGTTGAGGAAATCCCAGGTCTTTCTTGGTGAAGGTAAATTTACATCACAGCGCAATCTGAAGTTGGTCTTTCCCTTGAACAGGGCCTATGTGACAAAGTTTTGCCCACCTAGATAGTTTCATTCAAAATTCAGGGCTACAGGTTCTGAAAAAGATAGTGTAGGATTATAACTGGCAGGAGGTTTTGAAAATGATTTATATTTCAAAGGTACATAGAAAGAACTGACAAAAAATTTTTCCAAATCAAATGCTTAGGAAAAGGGAAACAGTAACTAGAGGCAGAGGAAACCTCAGTGATGGTTCACATGGAGAAGAATGGCAGGTGTTCAACAGCTTACCTCTCTATAAAATCCACTCAGAATTCTCCTAGGAAACAGAAGTAGTAAACCATAGAGAGACAGATAGAATGATTTAATTTTTTCTTTTAATTTTCTTTAATTTTGTCTTTTATAAAGAGTTAGTCTTTGACCATCTCATACGTATATGCATGTATCATGCATTTTGAACATACAGCCCCCATAATCTGACTTCTTACCCTCTCAATTCCATTTAACCCCTTCCTCTTCATAACCAGTTTACTTACTGGTTCGATGTATTTTATTTTAGTGGGGTAGGAGAACATATAAATTAATTATGCTGAAGTCTCAATTATATTTCGTTGGATTTTATACTCTATGACAAAGATTGCATTAAGAAAACCTATAAAAGAGCTACCAGTTTTCACATGCTCCACATAAATATTGTAACATAGTTTTGTCTTTGTCTTATAAATGCTTTAAAAATTTTTATAGTGAAAATATAAACATGAATAGCCATAAGTACTCAACTAAAGAAGCAATGATTCTTAAAATAGCTGCATTAAAATTTTTATTGTTTGAGAATTTTATATGCATATTTATATGCATTTTCATATGCAAGGTAGATTTTCATATAACCTACTTTCAATTCTTCTATGCCCCCAATAACTTCTCCCTAACAAATCCCCGAGTCTCTCAGTGGCTGCATCTTGGAAGAAAACTGACTCTCTACAACCACCATCAACTACCAAGAGTGCCTCTGCCAGGGTGTGGACATAGAGTCCCGCCCACATCAATACTAGGAGTCTGGCTGGCTTGATCTTCCACAGGTCTCATGAATGCAGTCACAGCCCCTGGAAATTCATGTGTGCAATGACTCTGACCTGCAATATTTCACTGCAGATCTCTACTACCTCTAGCCTTTACATTCTGTCCGCTCCTGAGTCTTAGAGTTTCTAGTTTCTTTTCATTTCTATCAGTTTCGTTTTGTTCCTTTTTCTTTC
>REGO01000169.1:585002-595811 GCA_010120015.1 Rhombomys opimus | reverse complement strand
AAGAGAGAGACAAAAAGACAGAGAGACAGAGTCAGAGAGAGAGAGAGAGAGAGAGAGAGAGAGAGAGAGAGAGAGAGAGAGGTGATTTTTCTGCTTGGAGCTTACAGTTCAAGACACAAGCCCCTAACTTCCTGTTCCTGTTGCAATGCCGTTATCTTTTTTCTTTTTCTGCTGTCTTGACTATTAACACTCTTGGGGGGGGGGGTTGTTTTGTTAACTATAGGTTTTTCTGATCATATTGTTTTATCAGAGGAATGAAACAGTATCTAATATAATATAAAATAAATTGGTAGATTGCGTTTGTTGCTGTGATAGAAATTATTAATTTTCCTTTAAAGTACATTTATTTTAGGATTGAGTCAAATGTACACAGGTGATACTCATGTCTTGGGATGATTTAATTTAATTTAATTATGAAGGTGTTAGAAAACTGGGAATTTTTGTATAAAACTTTGTATTGAGCAATGCATCAACATTAATTTTATTTCATGTGCTATTAGAGTGTTATTAATATAAAAGACTGTTGTTATTGTGAATAAATGTAAAATATTTAGTAATATCATTATGATCAATGCATTAGGTAATCAGACCTGTCATTAAAATTTCAAAACTGATAATGGAGTGACAAATGATGTCAAAATAATGAAGCAAAGAGGAACAAAAGTATGACAGTCTTACAAATTGAAGCTAATTAAATGTTTCTTGTAGTGTTATGTAAAGTCCTCAGTATGATGAAATTTTCTAAAATTTTAAGAACAGAAAAATTTTCTTTTCCAAGTTCACCATTATAGACAACACTGCTGAAATAAATGTCTTCTAAAATATCTAATTTAAATAATGACAAAACAGATTATAATGCTATTAGACAAAATACAGAAATAAAAATAATTATGGCCTTTGAGTTGCAAAATAGGCTATTAAAATTCACTGGGTAAACAATAGCCTTAAATAAAGAGTATTTATTTGTGAGAGGTTTGAAGTTTGCAAAAGTAGATTTTGTTTTTCTCTAAATATGATATAACATAATAATATAATATGTAGAATTAATATGCATATACACTAAACACTTTGCAGAATAAAATTAAAGGAAGGAAAAAAAAAGAAATAATAATGCAGACCATTTCAATGCACGCCAGTGCCTTCTGCTTTGGAGACTTTCAGCAAATGTGTTCTTTGAACAACTGTGCAAGACTGAAGGATGGGTTCTAAATAAATTACTTGTGAAAACTGAAATGAAGCAGAGGCAGACTTAATCTCAAATCCTTGAAAAGTGGCCAGTCCCACAGAAGAAACCTTAACGGGGCACAGTACAGGAAGAGTGTTTGTGATTCTAGAGGAAGTTGGGGTAGCAGGTTCTGAGCCCCTATGTCTGTGACTTGAGGGACAAATATGGACATCTCAGAGAAGCAGAGTTCTCACCCCGCACCAGTTGTCAAGACACAGACACTGTTAATTAATGGCAGGAACTCAAGAGGGGCCTGGGGAAATACAGTCTTAGCTGTATTGAGTTTTCATTTCAATAGCATGAGTTATAACAGTCTTCACATGAATTGGAGGAAAGTTTAATTTAGCAAATTTTCCCAGAACTGAAAAATATTTTTTTGTTATGAAGTAGAATGAAATTCAATTTCAAAATTAAAATTTAAAAAGTTATGTTTTTCAAGATTAAAATGGTGATATAAAAATCCCCATCTGCTACGCAAACTACGTTTCTCTTCATCATACTACCAGACATAATCACCATTGATTTCGTGAGAACTTCCTTTCAGGTTTTGAGAAATGTAAAAATATTAACATATGTACATTCAATAACTGCTGTAAGAAATATTACTCTTTGTCGAAGAGTTGTTGGGATAATTAAAAAAATCCCTAGATGTGTTCCAGCAGACTAATCAATAAATCTTTGTGATTATCTGTGTAACACAGGTCAAGCATTTTGTCTTGGCAACTGCAAAATAACATGTATCTTAACACAAACCGTTGCCAAGTCTGCTGTTTTCTAACTAACACTGAGACTGTGTTCTTTCTTGTGAAGTAGAGGAGCATTGCAAATTCCCTCCTCTTTCCTCTGTGAGGAGCTGCCATGAACCTAGCCAAACTTTCCTAATGGTGTCATTTTCAACCAAACGCCATGTTCTAAGACACCATCCCTTAGCTCTTCATTACCTTCCTTTGCTGTAGCTTTACTTTTATTCTGTATCCTTTACTCTAGTTTTCTTTTTTTTTAATTAAATTTTTATTATTTTTAATATTAATTACAGTTTATTTACTTTGTATCCCAGCTGTAGCCCCCTCCCTCATTCCCTTCCAATACCACTCTCCCTCCCTCATTTCCTTCCAATACCACCCTCCCTCCCTCATCTCCTTCCTGCCACTCTAAATCCAGTGATGGGGGAGGTCCTCCTACCCTTCCTCTAATCCTAGCTTATCAGGTCTCTTCAGGACTGGCTAAATGTCCTCCTCTGTGGCCTAGCAAGTCTGCTCATTCCTGGGGGGGGGGGCGTGTGTGTGTCAAAGAGCCAGCCTTTGAGTTCATCTTAGAAACAGTCCTTGTTCCCCTAACTAGGAAACCCATTTGGATACTGAGCTGAGATGGGATGGGACACATCTGGGCAGGGGTTCTACATTATATCCATTCATGGTCCTTGGTTGGAGAAACAGTCTCATAGAGGACCTCTGTGCCCAGATACATTTGGTCCTTGTGGAGCTCCTGTCTTCTCCAGGTCATACTAACTCCCCCTTCTTTCATATGATTCTCTGAACTCTGCCCAAGGTTTGGTTATGAGTCACAGCATCTGTTTTGATACACTGCTAGGTAGAGTCTTTCGGGGCCCTTGTTCTACCGTGGACAATGTGTGTGTGTGTTGAGTTCACTGAACTGCTCACACACAGTGCTGTGTGCCCAGCACTGTGTTCAATGCAGTGAACACAGAGAATCAGTGTGGACATCAGAAAACACGACCCTGTCTGTCACGGAACCTCACTGTTACTAGGGAGGCAGACAAGAAAGAAATTAGATACATACTGTTTTAGAGAGTGAAAATGCCAAGGGAGGAAAAACAATAAAATAAGATGTAAGACTATATGAGTGGATTACAATATTTAGAAAGAGTTCCAAGGAAAAATATTACTCAATATGTGACTTTGAATTTAGTCTCCTTTATCTTCACTTGGTTTGCAAGACTGGAAATAGCAAACAGCATTCTATTTGTCTTGAGAGGGTTCAGTTTAATGAAGTTGTCCTTTCCATAAAAAAGAATCTCAAGTATTGATTGATCTGGGTGAAGATTCTCCTTTGGCAGTGGTTACGAACTCCTGGTCACTTGAGCTCAGTTTGTGCTACACTCAGAATGGACCGCCTTCCTTTTCCATTTTCCATTATGAATTTCAGCTTGTGGTGTGCTCACACTAATTTTTTTAATTTAAATTTAAATTTTTTATCTGGAATTTAGTTTTATGTATGAGAGATATACAAAAATAAAGGTAAATATTTAAAAAAATCTGAAAGGTTAGGGTTAGAGCCCTCCTGGGCCCAGGTATTTTGGCTCTGTTGTTCTCTGGTGGAGTTCCAGTCCCCTCCAGAGAAGCCTGCAGAGACTGATAATCCAACCAAGGACTATGCATGGAGAGGACTTAAATCCCCTGCTCAAAGGAAGCCCACAGGCTGCTCAGTTTCCAAGTGGGTTCCCTAGTAAGGAGAGCAGGGACTGACTCTGACATGAACTTAGTGGCTGGCTCTTTGATTACCTTCCCCTGGGGGGCAACAGCCTTGCCAGGGCACAGAAGAAGATGAGACAGCCAGCACTGATGAGATCTGATAGGCTAGGGTCAGATAGAAGGGGAGGAAGTCCTCCCATATCAGGGAACTAGGGAAAGGGCATAGGGGGAGAAGAGGAGGGTGGGTGGGCCTGGGAGGAGATAAGGGAGGTGACTGCAGAGGTGATACAAAGTGAATAATTTGTAATAAATGAATAAAATAATGAAATCAAATTAAAAAATATGAATGGAAAAGAAAAAACTGAAAATCTAAAACCAGTTGATAAAATAAAAATGATTTTAGTGACATAATCATAGGTAAGTAATTTAAATCATTTTGAGATTTCCTCAAATCTGTACACTTGACATGCCAATAAGAAAAAATGTACACAGAGCGATACAGTGATGTGCAAATGAGAGTGATGCATACAAAGGGAAGCAGGCTTTTGTGAATCGAGGATACAGAAAGAGGGCCATATTTACTTAGTTTAAAAATGTGTGTGTGTGTGTGTGTGTGTGTGTGTGTGTGTGTGTATTGGCAGGGGCCAGAAATAGGAGTCAGGTTTCTCAGAGTTTCAGGCTGCTGGAGATGCCTATGTTGGCACTGTCGCCAGCCCTCCTAAATGCTGAGTGATCTCTCCATCCATCAAAAAGACTAAGTGCTGATTTCTTACGAGAAAAGTGAACACAATGTTGTGTGTGCCCTTGGCTTTTAGACTGGCAGCACTGAGCCCTAACACTCCCTGGGTGAGGGTTGCAGTGTCAGGCTTGGCACGTACTTGGTAGGATTCTAGGCCATGTTACCTGGGTGATACACTGAGGTGAGTCTAATGATCTTTTCTTACAGGAAGTCAGGTCCTAGAATAATTCTATTGTGCAACCGGGAGAATACAACAAAAGTGGCTACAGTACATATTGAGAGATGTGAATGGCCATATTATTTAAACAATGCCTCCTTTTGTTCCCTCCTTTTGTTGAGGGATTCTGTTACCAGCAGAGCTTTGTGACTCTGGCCTCCATGTAATAGGCCTACCATGCATAGATTTGACAGTTAGCCTCTGAGAGCTGAGGTGGACTTCAGGTGACAAACTTCAAAACCACTGAAGACCCCACTGTTTAGGCACAAAAATTCTTCCAGGAGGCTGAGTGGTCTTGTGAAGAGTCTCTCCTGCTGATCATTCAGGGTCAGTGTCCAAGGCTGAGGGACCCTCTGACTGCATAGCTGTAGACAGCTTTGGTAAGTCACGCCTAACTCCTGTAAGAAAATAAATTCCATCTATTTTAGCTTGCCAGAGGTGACATCTTAGGGTGTAGTAATAGGAAAAAACATAGTACTTTCAAGGGAGGAACTAATGATTGTCATAAAAACAAATGCTAACAATTTATCTAGTAATTCCTGTTTAAGGAGTTAATCTTCTATTTTATTTTATGCATGCACAAAGATTTATATACAAAAATTTATTCATTGCAGCAATTTCATGTAATAGCAAAGTAAAAAATAAATTCTCTATGTCCATTGATATGTCAATCATAAATAGATGAACTATGATGCAATTATTAAGGAAATTACAAACTCAGAGAGTAATTTGTATACTAAAAGAGAAAAATAGGATACAGAATAGTGTATTTAAAAATACTGATAAGTGAACAAAGAAAAAATTAGGCAGAAATCTAAGCTTCCATGTGTATTTGCTACAGAAAAGTATGTAGAATTTTACAATATTTTTATTTCTTCAGATTAGTTCATATTAAAATGAATTATTATTTTCTTTATTAATGTTGCTTTTTGACAATTTCACACATGTATATAATGAATTCTGATTACTCTTTCCACTCACTCTCTTTCATTGTCCTTCCATCCCTATCCATACCCCAGTAACTACCAGTCCATTTCCCAGATTCTTGACTTTTAGTTTGGTTTTGTGACACATTTCATTTAACAAGAGCCATAAGTATGAACACTAAATTGAACTTAGTGATTGAAGCCTGCTGGGGTCATCATTGGGTACAAAATTGAAAGAAATGATTGCTTCTATTCTTAATCCTATTATTAATAAGTATTCTTGCAGGCCATTCTCCAAACCACAGTTTCACAAATGTCTGGACTATTGTCTGTTTCATTTTTGTGCAGACTCATTGTAGGTATCTGTAGTTGGCATGAGTTTATGATTACAATGTCTTTGTCTTGATCTGAAGATAGCATTTTGTAGTGCTTTGTGCTATCTTCTGGCTCTTGAATTCTTTCTACTCCCATTTCTCTGCAATGTTCACTGAGCCTTAGAGAAGAGGACACTGTAATATTTTGTTTATGGTTCAGCATTCATCTAGGACTTGTTCTCAGTATTGTGTATAACCACAAGTCTCTGCTTTTACTACCATTCACCGGGAAACCAAACTTTTCCAAATAAGGCTAAGAGTAGCATTTGCTTATAAATATAAAAATTTAGAAGGCAGGTTGGTGTTTGAGAATATAATTTGACAACATTATTCTGTGAATCCCCTGGCATGAATTTTTAACCAGGTTTACAGTACCTCAGAGGGATTTCCTTCCATGGGACAGACATCAACCAGTTAAGAGGCCATTGGTTACTCCATAACAGTAGTGCCATTATTGTTTAAATAGGTTCATCTTCCATGACGGGTTGGTTTTGTAATTCAGAGGGTTCCCAGCTGGGTAAGATCATTAAAACACTTCCCCTAGCATCCTAGAAGAAGGAATAGTCCAGTTAAGTTCCAGGTTGATTTCTCTATATCATTTAATCAAAGTGTAATATTTTCACAGTAGGATCTTATCATCTAGTAGGGTGATCAAACAAGAATGACAAAAGCTCGAATTGCTTTAAGGAATTCTCTGACCAACAACTCAGAGAGGCATTCTACCCTACCTCTATCACTGATTTTGTTGTTGATTGCTTAATAACACATGGCTTATAGGATTGTCTTATTTTTTTTTTTTTATTTTGGTTTTTTGAGACAAAGTTTCTCTGTGTAGCCTTGGCTGTCCTGGAGTTGCCTTATAGACCAGGCTGGCATCTAACTTACAGAGATCCTCCTGCCTCTGCCTCCCCTCACCAAGTGCTGGGATTACACCACCGTGCTCAGCTGTCTTAAAACTTTTTTCAGCATTCTTTTTATTTTATGTGTGTGGATATTTTGCCCGCATGCATGTGCAGCATGTGCGGCAGTGTCAGGAGGTGGTGGAATCCACATCGCCTTGGAAAGCAGCCAGTGTTCTTAACCTCTGAGCCATTATCCCTCCTGCCCCAAAAAGCCCCTTCTCCAACCAACCATATATTTTTAAAATTTTGGTTACATAGTAGGCTATGTATCCATCTGGAATTTTATGTCCTTTTCATTTTGCTTAAACTGCTTTCCTTGCCACCACCTTGCTATCACCCTCTGTATTTAAACATTCCCGCACACAGTATTATTGTTCTCTGCTTTCTTATTACCTACATTCTACTATCTCCTGTTCCCCTGACACATCTCTCTGCTAATGATATCAGTCTTTCTTGACTTCTACAGATATTTGACAATAAACAAACAAAATTTGAGATTCAGTTCTGGGATCCACATAGAAGAGATAATATGACTTTTTTTTGCCTGAGTTATCTCACTCAATATAACTTTTCCTAGCTTCATTCATTCATATATGCATATTTTGTAATTTCAAATTTCCTTACACACAAATAAAATGCCACTGTTTATGTGTATCACATTTTCATTGTTCACTCATCAGTTGATGGACATTTAGGCCCATTTAATTTCTCAGCTATGAATAAAGCCGTAATAAATAGACGAGCATAGTATCTCTGTAGTAGGATATAAACTCCTTTGGATATATGCCTAGAAATGGAATGCAGAATAGCTTGTTCTATTTCTAGCTTTTTTATGGAGTTTCTAGAATGATTCCTACAGTTACTGTACCTGTCTGCCTGTCTGAACTCTCTCTAACAATGAGTTAGGTTTTCTCTTACCCTGTATTCTTTCTAGTATTTTAATTATTTGTCATTTCTCTTCTTGGATATCATCCTAATGTGGCCTGAAAGCCTGGATTTATGGAGAGGTACTGTTCTTCCATCTACCCTGGAAATCCAAATGCATCTAGTTCTTATAAGAGTATAAGAATACAGCAGTAGCAAAATAGAGGGACTTAGGAGCAAGAGTGAAGGAAAACAGGCAAACAGCAAATGCCCTTTTTCTCTGACCTGCTACCACTAGATGCTGTCTGCGTTTAGGGTAGTTACACCTGTTTCAAATAATCTAGTCAACAAACTCCACCATAGGACTGCATAGTGGCTTTACCGTTCATTCCAGATCTAGCCATGTTCATAAACAAGACTAACTATCATACACATTTTCTTGGTTTTTCATATTGCATAATTTCTTGTTACAGGGCCTATATCTCTGGAATTAAGTGTTTGTTATGCCTTTTCACATAAGGCTTTAGGCTCAGTGGTATTCTGAAGCAGGATGACAGGCTGAGTGGTTTAGAGGACAGAGCTCAGGAGAGCTAGTGTCTTGCCAGAAGTACTCAAGGAGCTGAAGAGAAGCCCAAGTTAGAGAGGCTTTGGAGGGTCGTTACAGAGTGGATTTAAGGGAACCTATATTACCTTGATGCATAGACATCCCAGGACATCTTGAGGAAGTACAGTAGAGAGTAGCTGAGGAAAGTTGTTCACTTGCTGTTTGTAGCTACATCTACTCGTGCCTGAATAGAGTCCCAGATTCAAGGGTAGAACAAGAGCGATAATTCTGGTTCTTTGACCAAGGATTGATTTCATGTGCTGTGTGCCCCCTGGTGGACCTGCAGTCTGGTCAGCTCATGACACTGGTAAAAGCAAGTAAATTTTTTGGAAACCTGGAGAAAAGACAGGAGGAAACTCATGCCTCACCCAATAGCCAGGTTGATGCAGGCTTCTGACAAAGGCAGGTTGGATGTTGGGCAGTTGAAAAAGAAAGGAGAAAGTCCTACCTGGTGGCAAGGTTCCCCAGTGTCTCTGGACTAATGAATTATCTTAATGATATGGACTAGAAATAGATATAACAATGGTTTCAAAATCCTATCTATGACAAATATATTCAAGAATGTGTGCGCTTGGAAACATCTAATTCTTTGGTGGTTAATGCATTTGTGAAGCTCTCGATGTCTCTTTCACTTTTCATGTACTGTTGCATTATTCATTTGCCCAACAAATAAATATTTGAGTATTTTCAAGACTCTCTGCTATTTATGAGAATTTCAGTTTCTACAAGGAATTCACATGTAAATTCAAACATTTTATAATTCAATATGGGAGATTATAAAACCAATAGCTAACTATTTGAATTAACAGATAATAACAATGTAAAGAAAAAGAGATTTTTGGCTCTGACAGAAAATTCTGTCTCTTTGCAGAGGGATGTGTTCAGGATCCAAGAAGGAAAACATGCTTAATAAGATAATAAGAGATAGGTAAAATATTGAAAATAAAATTCATTCATAAAGAAATTTGAAATGGATGGGATATATGAGTGGTGTAGGGTCTTGTGGAAAACAAAGGTGTTCCCAAGTAAGGGTAAATATGTTTTTGCCTGGAAGGCAGGGTTTTTAGTGGCCAACAGTTGAACAACTTTATAGGTAAAATTAGAGTTTGGAAATGATTTGCGTGTTCCTTGACAGTGAATTGTCCAATACAGAGAAGTGTTAAGCCGCACGAGGAGCTATAGTGGGGTGATCAGACTTATGAAGAAGGGATGCTATGCTGACCCTATCTTAGAGGAACACAGGGCTAATTTTGGTTGTCTTGAATTTGGGGTATTGCTGCTGTTATTCAGTTCAGGCTATTGCAGCCTCCTGGGAACAAGGAAGTAAAGTTGAGAGGCTGATTGGGTGGCTAGAGCTGAAGAGTTTAGATATGATCACTCGAAAAAAAAATATGAGAACATATGTCTCATAGCATTCACACAATGACTTGTTGAACAAATGAATAATGCAGCCATACCCAGGGGAAAAAGAGGAGAGCAGGGAACTGTGTTTGGAAAATTCACAGCTGAGGAACAAATGGAGTTAGTACACCTCTTGGGAAATATAAGGGAAAATCTAAGATTTTGCATTATTAATACTGGTTAAAAATTCACAAAATCCTCACACTATATGAGTCAACATTTTTGAAAAGAAATGTTTTATTTCTTTATATTTTATTTCTTTAAAGTAAACAGGTATGGAAATGAAACATGTTTGATATTACTCATGTTTAACAACAAAAAATCCATAATTATTACAACTTAGTTTTAAACCTAATTTATCAATTGAACTTAGAAAAATGTATCATCCTAAGTGATAATTATATTTTTATTATTATTACTCCTATTATTACTCCTATTATTATTATTATTGGTTTTAGAACTTTATATTTTTAAAAAATTGAAAATGGATGAAAAAGAACAATCATCAAAGACACTGGCCAACTAAGAGGATAGCTAAAAAATTACTCCTTAAGACCCTGAGGGACTTCATCACAGTGCTATTTCATTAACACAGCCAGTATTCATTGACGTAGCTTCTGCACCTACAAATGGTGACACAGGTAGCTTAGTCTTGCAAGGACCATCCCTTGTACAAACCCGTCATTCCTTTTAACAGGTATCTTTGTCTAACGAGGGGCCATATGCTATCTCAATTCAAGGTCTGTGACAGACTACCTGCATTGCAAGTGAGATGGTTTTCAAAGCTGGAAAATAGGGCCACTTCAGCACAAAGCAGAGATACTGTAACAATAATTGGTATATTGTGACATTCCAGCAATTTACATGCAGCTGGAAAAAAAAATTTGCTACTGCTGAATTTACTACCCATTAAATGAATTAACTAATTGTTACTCATAGTTTTGCATATTAAGGAGATGATATGTAAAAAAAGAACTGCAAAAACAGAGGAACAAACTGATTTCCCAAAGTGAGGGGAACAAGGACTATTTCTAACAGGAACTCAATGAAGATACCTGATAAAACAGGATCAGATGAATGGGGGGAGGTCCCCCCTATCAGTGGACTTAGAAAGGGGCACAGTGG
>REGO01000169.1:541086-584983 GCA_010120015.1 Rhombomys opimus | reverse complement strand
AAAATGTAACTGATAAAAATAAAAATTAAAAAAAAAAAAAAAAAAAAAAAAAAAAATAGGGAAATTTTTATTTAATAAAAAAAAAAAAAAAAAAACAAACTGAAGTTTGTTTCTTTCTCTTCAGGAAGTCACTTCACTCCCAAGCTTCATAGTGTGCTCTTTGTGACCTTAATTTCAAAATTACTATTTTGTCTTCAATTTTATAAATGTTTGTATAAATGCATTTTTTAAAATCTAAAGATAATTGTGAAGCAAAAAAGAAAAACATTTGAAATTCTAGATATTACAGATGTGGTTTCATTGATCTGCTTTTTGGAAAAATAATTACTTATCCCATTAGTCAGAATATAAGGAAAATAAAATAAACTCATTGAATGCTAGCTAAATTTGAAGCTTCTTTGGATAATATAATATAGAAAGAGAAGATTTAAAAACCACCTAACCCTATGGGTCAGCAGTCAAGAAAGATCATAGTTGAATATTTAATTAACATGGTCCATTCATTTGCATGTCAGGTTCTCCCAGTATGAGACAGCTTTTCACATCACAGAAGACAACCTAGCCTTCAGTCTAGCTGTTATCAGTCTGTCCTCCCCAAATCAGGGTTTTCTTCAAGAAAAGCATAACTTGGTTGGAGTATGAGTCTCTGGGAAAACCCCTGTGTTCAAATCTTCTGGTTCTGTTGCTCTCCTTGTGGTGTTCCTGTCCTCTCCAGATCTTACTATTTCCTACTTCTTACATAAGATTCCATGCACTCCGCCCAACAGTTGGCCATAAGTCTCAGCATCTGCTTTGATAGTCTGTAGGGCAGAGCCTTTCAGAGGCCCTCTGTGGCAGGTTCCTAGGTGGTTTCCTGTTTTCTTCTTCTTCTGATGTCCATTTTCTTTGCCTTTCAGGATGGGGATTGAGCATGTTAGTCAGGGTCCTCTCTCTTGATTAGTTTCTTTAGATGTACAGATTTTAGTAGGTTTATCCTATATTATATGTCTATATGAGTGAGTATATACCTTGTGTGTCTTTCTGCTTCTGGGACAGCTCACTCAGGATGATCCTTTCCAAGTCCCACCATTTACCTGCGAATTTCATGATTTCCTTGTTTTTCATTGCAGAGTAATACTCCATTGTAGGCTTATGGGGGGATACAAAGTGAATAAAGTGTAATTAATAAAATTTAATTAAATTAAAAAAAGAAAAGTTGCAAGCTAAACTAAAAAAAAGCATAACTGTATTCAAATTTTCTAGTAGCGATTATAGTTGTGAAAACTTTGCAGCTCCTTATTTTTGAAAGAAACTACAGTTGGAATTAATTTATCAGTGGAGAATAGACATAGTACCTGTGTATATATCCTAAGCACCCTGATTGGTGGCACAAATAACTGTCAGGAAAACTAATATGGATACTGACGCAAAACCCCGAGATCACATGTAATAAAATATTTTACAAATAACCCCTAGCCAAACCAATAACAATAAACCACACAAATGTTATCAGAGTAACCAACCACTTCCTGCTCTAAGACACATCCCACATGACTGATTTATGCCTGGTGCTGTTAAATGATATCAAAACACATAGCTGGTTACCTCATAGATCCTACAGGAGAACATACTGCTCTCTTCTAAATGGAAATGGAAACATATTGTGCCCAAGTCCTTGTATTTTTCACCCATAGACTAGTACAAATCTCAATTCTTATTATAGATGCTTTTGTTTTTCTATAGAGGAGGGTGATTAATATAAAGACTCATAGCTGGTCAATATGCAGAGAATAAGAAACTGTGTAGTGCTTAGCTCTAAAATGGGGTAGCTACACCCAAAGCTTGAGATCACTGTGGAAGAGAGAAGTTGCAGAGGTAGTGTATCTTTGCATCAAAACAATAGTTGTCAGATATGGCAGTACCGTTGCACACAAGAACTAACACAATTGGAGCTGCATGTTTAAGTCCTGAATAAGATCAACACAGTTATCAGATAGGCGAGAGATATCTGGCCCTACCCATAGTTGAAGAGTTACTGGCAATTCAAGGCTGCTTTGGAAAGGAGAGCCAGGTTTTCTTCAAACATGTGACCCTAAACAGAATACTCAAGAAGACCTCTACACAAGAGGCTTCCAGTCTTGACAGCACAAATTTCTCAACAATAAAACTTGTAGTATTTGATAAAACTAATTTGCCAGTTGTTAATGAAAAATTACATTTCAGACTGGTGGCACTTTTAACACAACTTGTTTCCATCTAGCTCAAACCTCTGGGGAGTGGGGTGGGTGGGTAAGGAGGGTATGAAGGAAAAGACTGAGAGAAACCAAGGATAGTCCAGTCTAGAAGCTAAACCCTCACATGAGCTATTGGGGACACTATTAAAATACATGGTAGGTATTGATGTACATAGTTGTGCCAGTGGCAGGAAATATAAAAGAGGAAGAGATGAAAATGTTGGGGGTGTGGAATAGAAATTTAGTAGCCCCCTGCATGTACTTTTCAATAAATCTAGAAATCATGAGATAGAAATGCTCATGAACTAAATTAAAAAGAAAAACTTATGTGATTGAATCATTTTATACACAGAGCCAATTAAAGCACAAAAAGTAGAATAGGTTAGCAGCGTTAAGATAGGAAGGATTTTGCTACCTTCCAGTCAGCTTGAGTTGCCCTAGTAAGGGGTACAAAGGCTGTCTCTGACATGAACTCAGTGTCTGGCTGTTTGATCACCTACCCCTGTGAGGATGCAGCCTTGCCAGGCCTCTTGCCAGACTACAGAGGAAGATGATGCAGCCAGTCCTAATGAGACCTGATAGACTAGGGTCAGATAGAAATGAAGGAGGACCTCCCCTATCAGGGAACTAGGGAAAGGGAATAGGGAGAGAAGAGGCAGGATGGTTGGGACTGAGAGGAGATGAGGGAGGGGTTTTAGCAGGGATACAAAGTGAATAAATTGTAATAAATATATAAATAAAATTAAATTGAAGAAAAACATTGAAAAATATAAAATTAAGAGCACACTTAAAGTTCCATAGTAATGGGAACAGGGACTGTCTCTGACATGAACTGATTGGCCTGCTCTTTGATCACCTCTTCCTGAGGAAGGAGCAGCCTTACCAGGCCACAGAGTAAGACAATGAGGCCACTCCTGATGAGACCTAATAGACTAGGATCAGAAGGAAGGGAAAGAAGACCTCCCCTATCAGTGGACTTGGGGAGGGTCATGCATGGAGAAGGGAGAGGAAGGGAGGGATCTGAAGGGGAGGAGGGAGGGAGCTACAGGGGGATACAAAGTTAATAAAGTGTAATAAAAAAACTTCAGAGGAGCAAACAGCAAACTGCCTCATCTTCCCTCCACAAAACTAAGATATTTATGTATGACATGTTTGAAGTGTTGCTTTTTTATTTTACTACAAGGTTCCAGCTTTTACAAAACATATATTCATCTCCTATCATCACAAAGTTATATGCATTTAAAAGCTTGTAGAATACATTGTTTTCATTTTAGCCTAGATAAAAAGCATCTTCTGTCCATTTTATATTTACAGAGTGCTAAATTATATGATTCAGAACATACAGTGAATTCTGATGATCTCAATAATGCAATAACTGTAAAATAGAAGTACTCCTCATAATAGGAATATATATATGACACTTGAAAAAGAGATTGGTGCTCTCATTAAATTCAGATCATATTTTGGCAGAACATTGAATTCAGTGAAAAAAATCACCTTTCTCTCTGCAATGATTTTTAGAGCAGAAGTGGATTTTGTCTGGGTCTATCACTGAAATAAAGCATGCCTTGCACAAATACTCTACTTATTTAAGGTTTCATTAGCTCTATGTTCATTATGTTTAATTTTGAACTGGTGTAAATGATAAATGTCACAAGTAAGTAGGTGTATCTCATTGACAATGCACAATGCGACTATTTGAGGAAAATAATTGCTTAATGATAAGCAGGAATTATTAAAATTTCTTGGAAATTTAGCCTAAAACTGTTAACATGAGAAACCATTTAATTATGGCTATGGTCATGTTGTTTATATTTGTCCTCATTAAGAAAAGTACTTATACAAGACGTAAATCTCTTTTAGAATAACTGCCAGATGTTCAACATGAAATACGCTTGAGCTTACCTTGAAACATCAGATTAACATCCCCACAGAAATGCTGTGTCAAAGGGCAGGGAGGAGACCAGGGAGGCAGTGTGGGGTTGGGGAGGGAATGAGGGAGCGGGATACAGTGGGGACACAGAGTTAAGAAAATGTAACTAAAAAGAAAAATAAAGTTAAAAAAGAGAGAAGGCTGGAAGTACGAGACTGTAAACAGCTGAGTTTCACAGCTTACAGAGGAATCAAGTGTAGCTGCAGAGATGAGATATTAGATCACTCAGCCAGGGAAGGTGCTTGATGCTCCTGCTGAAGACTGGAGTTTGATGTACTGGACCTACACAGTAGATGGAGAGAAACCATTTCTGCATATTATTTTCTGATTTCCACATACATGCTTTGAGATTTACACACACACACACACACACACACACACACACACACACACACACAAATAGACACAGAGACAAAACATCACATGCATGCGCACACACATATGTATCAACTTGTAAATGAAAAAGTGCAATTTGAAAAAGCATTGCAAATAAATAGTATTATAAAAGTACAGAAATTAGAGTATCCAATCTTTTCCAATTGATTTTGAATAGTTTTTTCTTCACCACTTATTATAGTTTGTATGTGATATACCCCTCACAAGTTCACATTTAAAATTCTGACCTCTTGTTGGTGGTAGTATTTTGAGAAGCTGTAGAAGGTTTAAGGAGGTAGGATCTACAAGGAGAAAATAGTTTATTGAGGGTGAGGATCAAAGGTTATACTTTGAAACCTCTCTCTCTCTCTCCACTTCATATCTACTTAGATGAGAATTGCTCTGACACATACAGTCCACCATGAAACTGTGAGCCAAAATATATCTCTCTCATGTTTGATTCCCTCTCAGTTGTTTTTGTCAAGTAGGAAAGTAACTAATTCATTTTCATGTAGCTGATGCAGCTGTCCTATTATTCACTGTATCGTTTAAGCAAAACCAAGTGTTTTTTTAATTAAATTTTTATTTCTTTACATTAAAAACATTTTATTCACTTTGTATCCCAGCTGTAGCCCTCTCCCTCATTCCCTCCAAACACACCCTCATGTCTTCCCATGCCCCTTTTTAAGTCCACTGATAGGGGAGGTCCTCCTCCCTTTTCATCTGACCCTAGCTTATCAGGTCTCCTCAGGACTGGCTATAATGTCCTCCTCTGTGGCCTGGCAGGCTGCTCCTTCCTCAGGTGGGTCAAAGAGCCAGCCACTGAGTTAAGTCAGAGACAGTCTCTGTTCCCCTTACTAGGGAACCCACTTGGATACTGAGCTTCCATGGACTACATCCAAGCAGGCGTTCTAGGTTATATCCATGAATGGACCTTGGTTGGAGAATCAGTCTCAGAAAAGAACTCTGTGCCCAAATATTTTGATTCTGTTGCTCCCCTTGTGGAGCTTCTGTCCTCTCCAGGTTTTACTGACTTCCCCTTCTTTCATATGCTTCCCTGAACTCTGCCCAAAGTTTGATTATGAATCTCAGTATCTGCTTTGATCCACTGCTTGGTAGAGTCTTTCAGAGGCCCTCTATGATAGGCTCCTGTCCTCTTTCCTGTTTTCTCTCTCTTCATATATCTGGCCCGTTTGCCTTTCTGAATGAAGTTGAGCATCTTACCCAGGGTCCTCCTTCTTAATTAGCTTCCTAAGGTATACATACTTTAGTATAATTATACTATATTATATGTCTAGTATCCACTTATAAGTGATTATACACCATGTCTGTCTTTCTGCTTCTGGGATACCTCACTCAAGATGATCTTTTCTAGATCCCACAATTTTCTGGAAGTTTCATGATTTCCTTGTTTTTAATTGCTGAGTGGTATTTCATTGTGTAAATGTACCACAATCTCTGTATCCATTCCTTCATTGAGGGACATCTGGGTTGTTTCCAGATTCTGGCTATTACGAATAAGGCTGCTATAAACACCTATGGATAATTGATTTTTGACAAAGAAACCAAAACCATTCAATGGAAAAAAGGCGGCATCTTCAACAAATGGTGCTGGTCCAACTGGATGTCTACATGAAGTAAAGTGAAAATAGGTCCATTTTAATCACCATGGATAAAACTTAAGTCCAAGTGGATCAAAGACCTCAATATAAAAGGAGACACACTAAACCTGTTAGAAGAAAGAAGTGGGGGAGAGCCTTGAACTCATTGGCACAGGAGACAACTTCCTAGACAGAACACCAACAGCACAGCCTCTAAGAGCAACAATCAATAAATGGGACCTCATGAAACTGAAAAGCTTCTGTAAAGCAAAAGACACTGTCGTCAGATAAAAAAGACAGCCTACATTCTGGGAAAGGATCTTCAGCAACCTTGTATCTGATAGAAGGCTAATATCCAGAATATATAAAGAACTAAAGAAGTTAAAAAGCAACAAATCACGTAATCAAATTAAAAAATAGGGTACAGAGCTAAACAGAGGATTTTCTGTAGAGGAATATAGAATGTCAGAGAAACACTTAAAGAAATACTCAATGTCCTTAGCCATCATGGAGATGCAAATCAAAATGACCCTGAGATTTTACCTTACACCAATCAGAATAGCTAAGATTAAAAAACTCAAGTGACAACACATGCTGGAGAGGTTGTGGAGAAAGGCGAACCCTCCTCCATTGCTGGTGGGAATGTAAACTTGTACAACCACTCTGGGAATCAATCTGGAGCTTTCTCAGACAATTAGCAATAACGCTTCCTCAAGATCCAGCTGTAGCACTCCTAGGCTTATATCCAAAACATGCTCAAGTACACAACAAGGACATTTGTTCAAAATCAAGTGTTATAAGCAGTAAGTTGAATTGTTTTGTGTTTGTCTGCCATTGTAAGGAGTATAGTGCTGATTTTTTCTTTTCTTTCTTTCTTTTTTATTCAGATAGAAAAACATCAAGTTGAGGAATCTAAGGGAGGTGAGGGTGTGATTCAACTGACTAAACCAGGAAATTGCATGTAATATGGTAAATCATAATACAAATGTAGAAGACTGCAGGCCCAGATTAAAACAGAGATGGGGTGTGTGTTTGTGTGTGTGTGTGTGTGTGTGTGTGATCTGATTCTGGTCTGCTTTTTATTCAGTTCCTCAAGTGAGTGATGCCACTCAAATTAGGGAGGCCAATCTTATTTAATCATCCTTGTCTCACTGGCAAACCATTGCACTCATTCATAAATACCCTGACAGATACATTTACCCTTTAACTGAGCACACATAGCTACCTCAGTACAACACAGGAAGAATGAAGACAACAGCTGTCCCTTCCTCTGGTGGCTTAAGAGTGATCAGAATATCTTTAGAGGCCCATTTTTCCTATAGAAGTTATTTAAGTTTCTGCTAAAATTAACCTCAAAAGAAACTACTTTCCTCCAACTCTCTGAAATTCCAACCCCCAAAACTCACATTTTTTAAAATAAAATTTATGACCCTACGTATACTATGTCTGAACTTGATTATTTGGCAAATATCCATCTGTACACACTGGAATATGAACTCCCAGTGAGACCACAAAAGCTTTTGTTGCCTTCTGTTTTGTATCAGGGGTCAACACACAATTGGCAGGCGCATGGACATGCTGGTGCTTGGATAGAGGGTACCGTTCATTTCTCCTTACATTTTATGAGTCCCTCTGGTTTAGGGAAATATATTTCAACTTTTTACCATGTACCCATCCATACGCCTTATATGTCTCCTACAGAGACAAATGCCATTTGCATCAATGGTCCCTGAGGTTCTCCACGTCACTCATTAAAATCTCCCACAACAGTTCATACTTACAACCCAGCCATGTCTTAATAAACTTTCTCAATTGACTTCATTTCATCTGCTCATAGATTCCTCTGCCAGTGTCTCTTCTTCAGTTTTTAGCTTATTTTCAATCTGTGTCCAATATGTGCCTTCTCTACTGAGGTATGTAAATGTAATTCACACCTAGCTTTGGCATAGGCTTCAGAATTTCAAAGTATTTCACTTTGGGCTTAGTTGAAAAAAAGAAAAAAAGCCGCTCAGTTAGCTAGGAAATAAATAATTGTTGGTATTCCCAATGACAATCCCTTTGAATTTGCCTTGTGAAAGACCCTAACTTCTGACTGTAAGGGAAGACAATCTCCTTTTTCTCCATGATCCACCTTGGATGAAGTTCGTTTTTTAAGCTGGTGAATCCATTTGAGTGACCTGACAAGTCCCATGTATCATAGTCCCAAATATCACACATGAACACTTCCATAGTTATGGCTCTCCCTCCCAAGAAGTAAAATATTGCAGATCCTTAATTGCATTTAACCTTCATTGATTGGTTCAGCCCTTCACACATGGACAACTTCTATAACAATTAGAAATACTGATTTAGAAGCAGCTAAACATATAATATATGCTTAATTAAAGTTTCAGTGTTCAATATTTTCTGGATGATCTTTCTGTTCACAGAAAAACCTAGAAAAATAATAACCTGACTGATGAGGTAAAGACCAAACAGTCCATAAGGAATTAATTGAATTTTAATTACTCTTCTCTAGTATATTAAGAAAACATTTCCTGCTTTGCTCCTGTAGCTCATTCAGCCAGCAAATATCCAAATGTCATGCCAAGCTCAAGTCCTAATGAGTGATCCCTAGACTTAAGGGGTGATGGTGTAACTTTTTCACCCAAATGCACATGAAAAGTGCCAATGGTTTCTTTGTTTATTACACTAGAAAAGAAAAATGAAAAACATGGTAAAGTAAAAGCAATCATAGGATACTGCAGAAGGTCAGTTCACTCATATTGAGGAATGGGGGAGAGGCAGAGCAAGCTCAATTGCTTTCTTCTTGTACAGTCTTGTTCCACTCATTTATAGTGGTTCCAAGTGAGTGAATTTTGCCCTTCAAGCTACAATGGAAAATTGTGAAAAACTCTTGATAATTCTAGCAAAACTGAGTGCTTCAATATTAGCTGTTGAAGAAACAGAAAGTCTTCATATTTGCTGAATGAGCAAGCCTGCAGCCTAATCCTTTATTTTTGACAAAATTCTGTTCAAGTTTCCTTTAATATATTTAGCTACAGTCTCCAAAATTATTTTGGATAGTATCAGTGAATAAATGTATATGTTTTCTTTCTTAGACCCTATAAATTTGGGTTTCAGACTATAAAATTCTAAAATTTACACTCCCCCCAAACAAACAAACCTATAAAAACATCATGGAGGCAATCCTAAAACACCAACAACAACATAAGAAAAAAAAACACTCAAAAAATTACCAAATATAAAACTAGCCATTTGATTAAAATAAAATAATTCTATATTCACAGTCTTTTCATTGTCTTTGCCACTGATGCTCTTCTCATATAACTCCAAAATCAATAATTCCAGAGTTAGAATCATTTATTTCATTATAAATCTAAGTGTAGTACTTGAATGAGAATGCCCACAATAGGATCATGAAATGTGATCATTTCATGTTCAGCTGGTTAAGCTCTTTGGGGAGGTTAAAATGGGATGGCTCTGCTGGTGGAAATATGGCACACGACCATGATGAGTTCTGTGTGTTATACTCTGTTCCCCATCTGCTTGGATTCTTCTTCTGTGCTTGGAGAGGGTGGGTGCAGGAGTGGTGGGCACTTGGCTCACTTTCCCAACCGCCATGCCTGTCTGTGGCCATGCCTCCTGCTATGACGGATTCTATCCATCGGAAGCTACAGCTTAAATAAACCCATCCTCAGGCAGTTGTTTTTGGTCATGGTGGTTCATCACAGTATAAAAAGGTAACAAATGCATCTAATATTAAAATAAAGGTTGCTATTAATGAAAACAACTATAATATTATGTCATTGCTGTTTCTGGTATGATATTTTGCATGAATCAGTTTAGAAGCAAGGAACCCAATAAGTTATTCGATTTGACTAAAGTGATGGTTGGTAAGGTCAACAAGCTGTTTTTTTGAAAACATTTATTTTTATTTTATTTTTAATCACGTGTATACATGTATGTGTTGGGGCATGTATATGTGCCATCAGAGGTCAGAAGAGAGTATGAGATACATGGAGCAGGAGTTATAGATGGTGGTAACAGTCTGATGTGGGTACTCGAATTACACTTAGTCCCTTGGAAAATGCCGAAGAACTTTTTATTGGTTCATCTCCTAAGCCTACACACCACTTTTTGCTCATTAGTATTTTATGTTATACACTGAGAACATGAAAAACCATAAGAAAACTGTAAAAAATACTTTTAAAATTTTATTTATTTATTCATTTTACATTCTGGTCGTAGCCCCCTTCCTCCTTTTCTCCCAGTCCCAACCTCCTTTCCTGCCTCCCTATGCCTGCTCCCCTACCTCTCAGAGAAGAAGCATTCCCAAACCCACTCACCCCAGCATATCAAGTTGCATCAAGATTGAGCAAATACTCTTCCTCTGTGGCCTGGCAATGTGGCCTTGCCAAAGGAAAGTGATTCAAAAGCAGGCAACAGGGTCCATGTCAGAGTTGGCCCCACTCTTCTTACTAGGAGAGCCATATGAGAAAAAATTTAAAACTCAAAATTGGATTGCCTGGAAAAAGAGTTATCTAAACCAAGATGAGAGAGAAAGTATCTTTGGTTCATCTCCTAAAAATCACATCACCTCTGTTTAATTGTGTTTTTATTCCCAAAATCATTTGGTACAGTGATAAAACTAATGCACACACCAACGAAATCCAACACAAACCTAGAAATAAATGCACAAACATGTAGTCTTTAAAAGTTATTTCATTAACTGTGTTCACTGACAACTGCAGATGGGTATATAATACATTCTCACTATTCCTACCCCTCTCTTTCCTAATTCCCTATCATCACTGTCAAATCCTCTTTCTCCCTTCAAATCTCTTTTCCACATTAATGACTTTTGTTTTGTGACCAACTAAGTTAAGCACAGGTCATTTGTGTTGATAATCACTAGGATATTCCCATTGGAGCTTGATGGGCTAATCTGAGAATATACTATCCTAGAATTCACCAGCAGCCAAACGTCTAGCAGGTTAGGATATAGCTCAGTGAGGTTCTCTCAAACCATGGCTGATTGCTATAGAACAAGTCTGTGCAGGGCCAGTTCAGCTAACACAGGTTGGGAGACTCTTTTTATATGTTTCTCTGTCCCACATTACCTGTCTAGGTCATTTTCAAATTGGTTAAAATACAGCTAAAGGCCAATAGCTAGACAGACAGAGATAGGCAGAACTTCTGGGAAGAGAGAGGAATGCTGGAAAGGAGAAAAGCTGGAGATTTTGCCAGCAAGAGAGGAGGTTGGTAGTGCAGGAACTGAGGAAAGCTACAACCAGGCAATAGTCATTGCCCTTAAGAAGACAGATGGTACACAATGAATATTACTCAGCAATGAAAAACAAGGAAATCATGAAATTTGCAGGTAAATGGTGGGACCTGGAAAGGATCATCTTGAGTGAGCTGTCCCAGAAGCAGAAAGACACACATGGTATATACACACTCATATAGACATATAATATAGGATAAACCTACTAAAATCTGTACATCTAAAGAAACTGATCAAGAGAGAGGACCCTGACTAAAATGCTTAATCCCCATCCCAAAAGGCAAAGAGGATGGACACTAGAAGAAGAAGAAAACAGGAAACAAGTTAGGACCCTGCCACAGAGGGCCTCTGAAAGGCTCTGCCCTGCAGACTATCAAAGCAGATGGTGAGACTTATGGCCAACTGTTGGGCAGAGTGCATGGAATCTTATATGAGAAGTGGGAAATAGTAAGATCTGGAGTGGACAGGAACACCACAAGGAGAGCAACAAAATCAAAAAATTTGATCACAGGGGTCTTTCCAGAGACTCATACAGCAACCAAGTACCATGCATGGAGATAACCTAGAACCCCTGCACAGATGTAGCCCATGGCAATTTAGCGTCCAAGTGGGTTACAGAGTAATGGAAAGAGGGACTGCCTCTGACATAAAATGATTGGCCTACTCTTTGATCACCTCTCCCCGAGGGGGGAACAGCCTTACCAGGCCATAGCAGATGGCAATGCAACTACTCCTGATGAGATTTGATAGTCTAAGATCAGAAGGAAGGAGAGGGGGACCTCCCATATCAGTGGACTTGGGGAGGGGCATTCGTGAAGAAGGGAGATGGAAAGTGGGATTTAGAGGGGAGGAGGGAGGGTCTTATGGGGGGATACAAAGTGAATACAGTATAATTAATAAAAGGTAAAAAAATTAAAAAAAGAGACAGATGGTCAACACACAGACACACAAACACACACACCCAGAAAGTGCTTAGCATCACCAGTTCAAAGGAAATGTACATGAGAACCAGAAGGCAAAAACCATTTAACAACTGTTCAAATGACAATTATAGAAAAATGAACTGTAGTGAATATCAACATGAATATGGGAAAAGGGAAATCAAAACACTCAGTGAAACTAAAAATTGTCATAGTCAGTACAGAGAGTGTACAGAAGGAAGAGCCTTGACAATTTCTAACTAGATCCTAATAACTTAGCTATTCCACTGTGTGTTTTTATATGAAGGATATGAAATAACTATCCTGAAAGTATATGTCACCCACATGAAAACTGCACCATTGTTCTCATTAATTGAAGTATAGAAATGACTTGTGTTGATTGACAGATAAAAGTTAGTTGACACACAATGGATGATTGCTTAGCCTAAAAATAGAAGAAAATCATGGTATTTTTTTCACATAAAAATGAAAGACATTACTTTAAGTAATTAAAGTGTGACAGAGAAACTGTTGCATGGTATCATTTATATACTTTAATCATTGAAGTAAGAAGGAAAATGGTTTTCAGTCAAGGAAAGGGAGCAGTAGGGAGATGTTGGTCAAAGTTTAGTGATAATTAAATATATTGCTTTAGTTGTGGATATATAATGTACAGCTTGGTAGGTAGAGTTGATAAACTTGTATTGTACAATTTAAATTAAGTGGGATAATCCTTTACCTGATTCAAAGATGGTGACTATGATAGTAAGACATGTTAATTAACCTCCCAACTGCAGTCACTTCACAGGGCATATATCCAAAATGATGTTAAAAAATATTCATGATTTTTTGTTAGAAAAATAAAATAATGGAATGCTGCTTTTTAGCCATACAGTTAGTGGGAGAGCCTAAGAACAATCCAATGAATAGATCTGGGTCATATTGAAACTGTAAGGATAGGCCATGTTTTCAGCATCAATCACAATAGAAAGTGTATTCTATAAAACCTACTATAGTCAAAATGAATTCTTATATTTTACACTCATTGAATTGGCCTTGAAACTAAAGTGAGTCTAAGGAGTTAATATCATAAATGCTATTTTTATAGGTAATTTATCATGAATATGATGGTAAAAGAAACTATTACTTTCTGGAGAAAGGGTTGTTGGCTTTCTTTCACTTGAGTTTGCCTCAGACCATCACATCAACTGCATTATTTGGTGAATGTTGCACAAAAGAGCTCACTGCAGCAACATTTCTAAAAGGAAACAGAGAGTAACTTCAACATAACATTTAGTCATGAGAAGACAAAGGAAGCATCTGTGACATAAGGGGAAACTAAAAGCTAGTAACCAAACCTGCTTGAAAAATAAGAGAAGCACCAAGGATCCATAGACATTATGGACGGAGACAATTACATACTGTTTTAGATTGTACATTTGGAATAAATGCTGTGGTGTTTTGCTTGTTTTGTTTTTGTTTAGTGGTTACCATGATGATAGACAATAAAATACATTCTGGTTGGATTTAGCTTTACTTAACCTATAAGCTCAAGTGTACAACCCTAAAATTTCTTGAATCCTTTTAGAGGAGTCTCAAACCAGTCTCAGATCTACCAGGTTGGCAGTATTAGCATTCAAGGGACTACATTAATTTTTAATTAATCAAGTTATTAATTAATTATTACAATATATTTTCTTTGTATCTCTGCTGTAGCCCCTCCATCTCCTCCCAGTCCAAAACACTTTCCTTTTTCTCCCCTTATGCCTCTTCCCTAGTCCACTGATAGGGGAGGACCTCCTCCCGTTCTATCTGACCGTAGCCTATCAAGTATCATCAAGGCTGGCTACATCATATTCCTCTGTGGCCTGGGAAGGCTGCACTCCCCAGGGGGAACTGATCAAAGAGCTAGACACTGAGTTCATGTCAGAGACAGCCCCTGCCTTCCTTACTAGGGAACCCACTTGGAAACTGAGCAAGGATTCTAGGTCCTCTCCATGCATGGTCCTTGGTTGAAGTATCAGTCTTTGCAGGCCCTCCCGGGGCCAGGGTTTTTGGCTCTGTTGGTCTCCTTGTGGAGTTCCTGTACCCTCCAGGTCTTTCTGTCTCCCTCTTCTTCCATAGGGTTTCCTGTACTCTGCCTAAAGTTTGGCTATGAGTCTCAGAATCTACTTTGATACCCTGCTGAGTAGAGTCTTTCAGAGGTCCCCTGTGGAAGGATCTGGTCCTGTGCCTTGTCTTCTCCTACTTCTGATGTCTATCTTGTTTGCCCTTCTGAATGAAGTTTCAGCCTCTTTCCTATGGTCCTCCTTGTTGTTTAGCATCTTTAGGACTATAGATTTTAGATTTTAGTATGTTTATCCTATAGTATATGTCTAATATTCACTTAAAAGTGAGTATATACCATGTGAGTCTTTCTACTTATGGGTTATTTCACTCAGGATGATCTTTTTAAGTTCCCACATTTGCCTGCTAAATTCATGATTTTCTAGTTTTTAGTTGCTGAGTAGTATTTCATTGTGTAAAATATCCCACAATTTCTGCATCCATTCTTCAGTTGAGGGACATCTAGGTTGTTTCCAGGTTATGGCTATTATGAATAAAGCCACTATGAACATAATTGAGCAAATGTCCTTCAAGTTTCTGAAGAAAAAAATTCAAAAAAGCTATTAGAAGATGGAAAGATCCCCCATAGTCATGGATCGGTTAACAGTGAAAATGGCTATTCTTCCAAAAGCAATCTACAGATTCAATGCAATTCTCATCAAAATAGCAACACAATTTTTTATAGAACTTGAAAGAACAATTCTTAATTTCATATGGAAAGACAAAAAAACAAAAAACAAAAAGCAAAAAAAAACCAAAACGAACAAACAAATAAAAAAACACCAGAATATCTAAAACAATCCTGTAAAACCACAGATCATGTGGAGGTATCTCCATCCCTGATCTCAAGCTGTACTATAGTGCAACAGTATTAAAAACGGCATGGAGCTGGTGTAGAAACAGACTGGTGGATCAATGGAATGCAATTGAAGACCCAGAAATAAGCCCACATACCAAAGGAAACGTAATTTTTGACAAAGAAACCAAAACCATATAATGGAGAAAAGACAGCATCTTCAACAAATGGTGCTGGTCCAACTGGATTTCTAAATGTAGAAAAATGTAAATAGAACCATATTTATCACTCTGAATGAAAGCAAAGTCCAAGTGGATCAAAGACCTCAACATAAAACCAGATATTAAATATTTTAGAAGAAAAAATGGGGAAGAGCCTTGAACTCATTGGCATAGGAGACAAATTCCTGAACAGAACACCAACAGTATAGGCTCTAAGATCAACAATCAATAAATGGGACTTCATGAAACTGCAAAGCTTCTGTAAAGCAAAGGACTGTAAATCAGCAGAACAAAACGACAGCTTCCAGACTGGGAAAGGATCTTCACCAATCCTATATCTGACAGAGGGCTGATATCCAGAATATATAAAGAACCCAATAAATTAAAACACCAACAAAGCAAGTAATCCAATTTAAAAAAATGTGGTACAGAGGTAGAGAATTATCAACAGAGGAATATCGAATGGCAGAGAAACACTTAAAGAAATGCTCAGTGTCCTTAATCATCAGGGAAATTCAAATCAAAATGACCCTGAGATTGCACTTCACACCCAACAGAATGACTGAGATTAAAAACTCAATGGATAATGCATGCTGGAGAAGTTGTGGAGAAAAGGAACTCTCCTCCATTGCTGGTGGGAATGTAACCTTTGTACAACCATTTTGGAAATCAATCTGGTGCTTTCTTAGAAAATTAGGAATAGTGCAACCTCAAGATACAGCTATACCCCTCATGGGCATGTATATCTGAAAGATACTAAACCATACAACAATGACATTTGCTCAACTATGTTCATAGCACCATTATTCATAATAACCAGAATCTGGGACTACATTATTTTAAAGGTAATTTCATTCAAATAAATAATCATATAGCAATAAATAATGTTATTGTTGTAGATCAGAGTTAGTTAAAAGGATAGAGTTTGGATGGAGAATAGCATCAAGTGTTGTCTTGACCTCATTGTATATATTTGTTCAGAACATATGTGCTCAAAGGGTAGCAATTATGAGTTCTGGGCAAGAGGATCACATGTTCTTTTTATTTCAGTTTTGTTTTTATGTTTCATATTGTGCTTATACAATGGCCATGCATTACATATGTCTGAGAAAAACAACAACCACATCCTAATATTTCAATTTGTCCCTTTCACACTTAGTGTGTTTTAAAGGAAGGAATCTACCCTAGCTACTTCTGTAGCAGCACAGGTGCTGCATCTGTGAGTAGTCAGACATATCACCATGCAGCTATTGCAATGTAGAAGAATAAAAACCTGCATGCCCACCTATGTCTTCTCAGGAGTACTCCTTAAGCCTGGTACTGGTCTCAGCTCCTGACCAGCACCCAACCTCCCCATCCAACATGCAGTCACAGACAACTCCCTCTGTTGGTACTCATCAATCAAAAACCGTGAACTAAGAGACACTTGGAGGAGCTGCAGTAACGAGACAATTTCACATTTATTACATTGGTGGAGGATGCTGCTAACATTATGCATCCATGGCCACACAGAGTGCAGTTTTGTGCCATCTCTAGAGTAGTAATAAATGTGATAAAATATTTTTGAAAACATAGCATTCCTGTTTCACATTTATTTATTTGTTTGATTGTTTGTTTGTTTGGTGTGGGGAAAATGTGTGTGTAGATCAGAGGACTTCATAAGAGGTGAATCGTTTTTTCCTACCGTGTCCAGGTATTGAACTTAGTTTATTAAACTGGCTGTCAAGAGCCTTTACCCAACTGACAATGTCATTGGCTCATTTGTTTACTCTTTATTTTTTTACTGTAATTTTCATATTTTTACACAAGGGAAAAACCCAAGCTTAATCAGAATAAAAATGAGATACTCTGTACAGTAGGAATTAAATAGAGTTAATGCATTAGCTTTGTTTTAATTAACATCATCAAGTTTTTATCACCAAGTTAATAATGAAACTACATTTTCCGTAAGACATTAGACTAATCTATTGCATTTTATAGTGGCCCCATATTATTTTCTTTTGAAAAATAAGCAAATTAGTTTTAAAGACATATGGATACTTTCTGATGTATAAAGACTTTCAGAGAGAACGAAGATGTTATTTGTCTAATTCTGTGTTCACAAAAACCTTTTTGTTATTTAATTATACTCATGGAAAAGACTTTGGGGGCAAAAATATTTTCACCTAGGTAGGGGCAGTGAAGTTTCTTGAGAATTGTGCCTGCTGTTTAACAGAGGTAGTAAAGACAGCACCACAGAGCACATCAGAGACACCATGGTGTGCTGGCTTGCCCTGTCTACTCAGTGACTGCATGATGTGGGTCACAGTCATGTCCTTTTGGATTTACAGTTTACTTGCAACCTCCTTTCTTACACATATGTGTATGTTCTTTCATTTCTGCTGGCATATATACTTCAATATTTTAGCAAGTTATAATATAGGTAAAGTAGAGTATTGGATAATTGGTCCAACATAATCATGGCTACCATTAAATAAGCTTAAGTGCCTAGTATATAACTTGCTGAAGCTTTTGGTCCATTTCAGAGAGGAGGGTAATATTGCGAAGTTTGAAAAAGAAAAAAAGCTGCTATAAACATGGTTGAACAAGTATTCCTTTTGTGTACTTGAGCAAGCTTTTGGTATATACCTAGCAGTGGTATAGCTGGGTCTTGAGGAAGCACTATTCCTAATTGTCTTAGAAAGCGCCAGATAGCTTTCCAGAGTGGTTGTACCAGTTTACATTCCCACCAGCAGTGGAGGAGGGTTCCCCTTTCTCCACAACCTCTCCAGCATGTGTTGTCACTTGAGTTTATCATCTTGGCCATTCTGATGGGTGTAAGGTGATATCTCAGGGTTGTTTTGAATGGGGGGAGGTCCCCCCCTATCAGTGGACTTGGAAAGGGGCACAGTGGTGATGAGGGAGGGAGGGAGGGACTGGGAGGGAATGAGGGTTCAGGGCACGGCTGGGATACAGAATTAATAAAATGTAACTGATTAAAAAATATATATATATTCTGTAGGGAGGGGTTTTGTAACCTAAAAAATATCCTTTTGTCCTTCTATTTAAAAGTATATCAAATATACTATTACAGTATTGTTTATATGTGAACTACATTGCTATAGATAAAATAAAGTATGATTTTTAAATTTAAAAAAAAAAGAAAAGAAAAAAAGTTATGTTTTAGATCACATGTGGTTCTGAGTCTGCTCAAACACCATGATACAACCTGTGTGAGTTTCAAACCAAATTAAAAGTTTTCAACTGCATAATGTTCTTAAACTATAAAACATTTCAAAGATAGCAGTGAAATCTCAGTAAATTAGAAAGTAGGATATTTAAATTAATAACAACTATGGAAAAGCTTTTCAATAATTGAAAATTGTAAATATTTCAAATTTTATGTCAAACAGTGACCGTTAATTTTATGTGTGTAACAATAAATTCAACCCCGGAAGTAGAGGACCAGGATGTGTGCTGTGAGAGAGTGTATTCTGGACATAATAGGAAAGCTGAGTGCAAAGAATACAGACAGTATGGTTCCTCAGACAAGACCTGTATGATGAAACACCAGTCCACAAATGCATATATGGAAAATTTCAACCCTAGATAAATCACTGTAGACAATCAATTACTTTTGAGAGAAGAAGAGTCAATTTCTTCCAAGAATAATCCTCTAATAGGTTATCCAAACCCAGTAAAAGAAGTGAAAAAAAGCTGCATACACACACACACACACACACACACACACACACACACACACAAGGGGGGGAGAGAGGATAGAGACAGAGACAGAGACATACAGAGAGGGACAAAGAGAGAGTTCAGAGAGTTAGAATGGCAGTGACAGAGTGAATACTCTATAGCCTGGGTGTGGTTTGCTGCTTCAAAACTGGCAATAGAAATAATGGATGGCTAAAGATACTAGCTTCTTCCTTTTTCTTTTTATTGTTTTATTTTTCAATTTTTAATTTAATCACGTTACAGCCTGTTACCAGTTCCTTCCCCACTCTCCACTCTGTCCTGTCCTCATGACCACCCCTCTCCATTATCCCCTCTACTTTCTTTTCAGAGAAGGAAAAGTCCCTGTGGGGTAACAACTCATCCTGGCACCTCAAGTCACAGCAGGACTAAGTGCATCTTTTCTCACTGAGGGCAAAGAAGGCAGCCCAGCTAGAGGAAAGGGATCCAGAGGCAGGGAACAGTAAAAGACAGGTCCTCCTTCCATTATTTTTTTATTTTTTATTTTTAGTGTCAATGTAAGTAAAAAAATCATTTTATTTTTATTAATTACAGTTTATTTACTTTGTATCTCAGTTGTAGCCCCTTCCCCATCCCCTCCCAATACCTCTTTTTCTTCCTCTTCTCCTATGACCCTCCCCCAGTCCAATGATAGGGTAGGTCCTCCTCCCCTTCCATCAGGACTGGCTTCTTTGTCTTTCTCTGAGGACTGGTAAGGCTACTACCCTCTCAGGTGGAGGTGATCAAAGAGCCAGCTGGTATGTTCATGTCAGAGACAGTCCCTGTTTCTACTATTGGGGAACCCTCCTGGACACTGAGCTACCAGGGGCTATTTCTATGCAGGGGTTCTAAGTAATCTTCATGCATGATCCTTGTTTAGAGTATCAGTCTCAGAAAAGACACCTGTGCCCAGGTTTTTGGTTCTGTTGCTTTCCATGTGGAATTCCTGTTCCCTCCAGGTCTTTATATCTCCCCCTTCTTTCATAAGATTCCCTGCACTCTGCAAAAAGTTTGGCTATGAATCTCAGCACATGTTTTGATACCCTGCTAGGTAGAGTCTTTCAGAGGTCATCTGTGATAGGTTCCTGTCCTGTTTCCTGTTTTCTCCTTCTTCTGATGTCCATCTAATTTGCCTTTCTGAATGAGGATTGAGCATCTTACGAGAGTTCTCATTCTTGATTAGCTTCCATAGGTATTCAGATTTTATTATGATTATCCTATATTATAGGTTTACTATCCACTTATAAGTGAGTATATACCTTGTGTATCTTTCTGCTTCTGGGATACCTTACTTGGGGTGATCTTTTCTAGATCCCACACTTGCCTGCAAATTTCATGATTTCTTTGTTTTTAATTGCTGAGTAGAATTCCATTGTGTAATCCATTGTGTAAATGTACCACAATTTCTGTATCAATTCCTCAACTGAATAGAAGACTCAGAAATAAACCCAAACACTTATGGATACCTGATTTTTGACAAAGATGCCAAAACCATACAATGGAAAAAAGATCTAATCTTCAACAAATGGTGCTGGTCTAACTGGATGTCTACGTATAGAAAAATGCAAATAGACACATACTTATCACCCTGCACAAAACTAAAGTCCAAGTGAATCAGAGACCTCAATATAAAAACTGACACACTAAACCTGTTAGAAAGAAAAAGCAGGAAAGAGCCGTAAACTCACTGGCACAGAAGACAACTTCCTGAACAGAACACCAACAGCACAGGCTCTAAGATCAATAATCAATAAATGGAACCTCATGAAACCGAAAAGCTTCTGTAAAGCAAAGGATACTGGCAATAGAACAAAACGACAGCCTACAGATTGGGAAAGGTTCACCAACCCTATGTCTGACATAGGGCTAATATCCAGAATATATAAAGAACCCAAGAAGTTAAACACCAACAAAGCAAGAAATCCAATTTAAAAATGGGGTACAGAGCTAAACAGAGAATTCTCACTAGAGAAATAAAGAATAGCCAAAAAATACTTAAAGAAATGCTCAGATGCCCCTCAGTGGAGGGATGGATGTACAAATTGTGGTATATCTACACAATGGAATATTATTCAGCAATAAAAAACAAGGAAATCATGAAATTTGCAGGTAAATGGTGGGATCTAGAAAAGATCATCCTGAGTGAGCTATCCCAGAAGGAGAAAGATGCACACGGTATATACTCACTCATATAGACATATAATATAGGATAAACCTACTAAAATCTGTACACCTAAAGAAACTAATCAAGAGAGAGGACTCTTGCTAAAATGTTCAATTCCTATCCAGAAAGGCAAAGAGGCTGGACATCAGAAGAAGGAGAAAAGAGGGAACAAGTCAGGAGCCTGACACAGAGGACTTCTGAATATCTCTGCCCTGCAGACTATCAATGTAGATACTGAGACTTATGGGCAACCTTTGGGCAGAGTGCAGAGAATCTTAGGAAAGAAGTGGGAAACAGTAAGATCTGGAGAGGACAGGAACTCCATAAGGAGAGCAACAGAACCAAAAAAAAAAAAAATCTGAGCACAGGGGTCTTTCCTGAGACTGCTATTCCAACCAAGGACTATGTATGGAGATAACCTAAGACCCTTGCACAGATGTAGCCCATGGCAGTTCAGTATCCAAGTGGGTTCCATTGTAATAGGAACAGGGACTGTCTCTGACATGAACTGATTGGCCTGCTCTTTAATTACCTCCCCCTGAGAGGGAAGCAGCATTACCAGGCCACAGAAGAAGACAATGCAGCCACTCCTGATGAGACCTAATTGACTAGGATCAGAAGGAAGGAAAAGAAGTCCTCCCTTATCAGTGGACTTGGGGAGGGGCATGCAGGCAGAGGGTGGAGGAAGGGAGGGATTGGGACTGGAGGAAGGAGGGAACCACGGGGGGGATACAAAGTGAGTAAAGTGTAATTAATAAGAAAAAAAATGAAATGCTCAATGTCCTTGGTCATCAGGGAAATGCAAATCAAAACGACTCTGAGAAACCCTTCTTCATTGCTGGTGGGAATGTAATCTTGTACAACCACTTTGGAAATCAGTCTGGCGCTTTCTCAGATCCACTCCTAGGCATATATCCAAAAGATGCTCAAGTATACCACAAGGACATTTTGTCAGCCATGTTAATAGCAGCTTTATTTGTAATAGCCAGAAGCTGGAAACAATCTCCTTCCATTATTAAGGGACCCACATGATGACCATGCTGCATATCTGTTACATATATGTAGGGGGTTTTGGTCCAGCCCACGCCAGTTCACCAGCTTCTTCTTATTAAACAACAATAATGATCAATTTTGCTTAAGAGTTTTCAATTTTGCCACAACTCTGAAGGAAAGCCCTGACTGTGACCTACACATTGGCTTTAACAAGAATATAGCTGCCAGATATGGGAAATCTGGTGCTGAACAGTATCAGCCAGATACATCTTGGCTGAGGCTGAGAAATTTAGGTTTATTTGCTGTTGTAAACTCAGAGATCTTCCCGAGGATACTCACCACAGGCTGATAGGGCATCCTAAAATCTTGGGATAAAGTTTCAGGGTAACCATTAAAGTTAGAAATAAGCTTCCACAATCTTTATGTCTGTCCTCAGAATCACATAGTTAGGTGTCACATTGTGCTTATGTGACTACCCAAATTCAAAGGGATGATGGGTAGACTCTATTTTTCAATTGGGAAGTGCTACGGTCATCATAATAGGGTGTGGATGTCATTTACTGACAGGGCTAAGTGTTTTTTTTTTCCTTCACTAGTGAAGGTGATGTTTTTTGTACCACAGTAAGTGTGCACAAGCACAACACAGTCTGAGAACTGTCAGCAATCTGAAGGAGCCTTCAGTAGGTAAAGACTACTCTCCAAAAGCAGTCTGAGTCTATGTGTTCAACCAGGGCATTCGGTGATCTACTCAATTCCTCAGGCTGAACGGCTGACCCTTTAAATGCTATACAATCATTCCTTGAAGTTCTGATGCTGTCAGTCCAGAAAGCACATGTTCTGCTTCTTTAAGGAACAAGCCCGACAAACCGTAAGACTCTTATAACTGAAAATATAACAAAATTAGAACTTTCACCACAGGGGAGACCTGAGCTGATTTCAAGCTGATTTCAAGCTGATTTCATTATGTTCCACTCCAACACTGTGTCACACACCTGGGTGCTTAATAATATGATTCAGTAATAAATTCCTATTGTAAACCCTTTCTAGAATTAAAAGTATGTCATTGTGTGATCTGAGGTACAGAATTGGAGTGCTTTTTTATTTTATACATTTAATAAATATTTATTGAGGATATTCTAGGTCATAGGTTTTAATTATGGGTTTGAGGGCGGAACAGAGGGGACCTAATACCTTTCTAATCATTCATTTGAAAGTACATAAGTTCAGGGTGACTGGCATCATTTAAATGTATTTATTCACCTGAAGAATATACAACTGCGTACAAAGACTGTATGCTTCATCCTTTAAGAAAAGGTACAATGTCACTTTGAAATGTAATGGTCAGTTAAACATGTGACCATTCTAGGCCAAGGTCTCTAGTAAATGACTTTCTACCTCTACCTCAGAGAGTCTGTGCTATGTAACTTTTTGCTGCCTTGAAAAGCCTGGAATCATCTGGGAAAAGGAAAATCAAGTGAGAAAATGTCTCTGTCAGATTGGCCAGTGGGGGTATTTTCTCGATATGTGTTTAAGTGGGAAGGCCATCCTGCTGTGCCTGCTGTCTCCTTACACAGGTGGTCTGGTCTTAGATTTTATGAGATAGCAGGGTGAGCAAGCCACAGAGAGCAAATGGGGAACCAACATTTCTTCATAGAACCTGCTACAGTTCCTGCCTCCAGGTTCCTGCTTGAGTTCCTGCTCTCACCTCCCTTCATGACAGACTTCCACTGTAAGCTGAAATAAACTTTTTCATTTCCAAGTTGTTTTGGTAATGACATTTATTATAGCAACAGAGAAAAAAAGGTAGGCTAGGAAGTGATACTAAAAGACTGAAGAGTATTTCTGCGACAGACTTGACCATGTTGTTTGGGGAGGTTTGTGGAATATTTGGAAAAGCCACTGAGTGTTCCTGTCTATTCTCATATTATGGTCAAATCCTTATTTATTTGTTTGTTTATTTATTAACTTGTGTCTGTGTGTATTTTTGCAAGTAAAACTCATTTTTATAACACAAATTTATTTCAATCATTTGGAGACCTTTAATTTCTCATTGCTTATTTGCTAAAATAGACCTGAAGAGTGAATTTCTGATTAAGATTATCAGAAAACCTTTTGTGCATTTAAATCACAACTTTCTTCACTTTGCTGAAGAGACTTGTTTAAAGAGTCCCATGAAAACCTGTCATGCTTAGATCACTGACATGATATGATTGCTTTGTTTTATTTTTTATCGGTGTAAAATTTTCTAGGCCACTGGCCTCCTTGCATGTAGATCACGAAATAGCAATAGCATTATATATTGTCTCTGAATTAAGCACTCAAATGCTTAGAATATCAGGAAGAAGTTATCAACTCATACTGTGCTACACTGAATAATAGAATATCAGAAAAAGAAGTGTTTACTAAAATAAGACAAAGTGTGCCTCGACTCCATGCCAAGGACCCTGTATTTGTATGCAAAGACCTGTCTTGTTCTGCCCCATGGGAGAAAGAGAACAGCAGGCATAAAGGGAGACCGAGAGATAGAGAGGAATTTGGTTTCACTACAGGCTCACTCTTGCAGTAGCTAACTGCATCATGATAGGAACATTAACTCAATAAGTGCAAGCTGCGCACAACCCAGTTATCTTTTGTGACATCTAATTTGGTTGTCAACTTGATACACCTGGGAAAGGGGTCTTTTTCTTGAAGATTTTCTTGATTACTGATGTATCTAGGTGATACATCGTAGATAGGTAGGCTGGGCTGCATAAAATGTAGTTAAGCCAGAGGAAGCAGGCCAGTACGCGGCACTCCTATGTGGTCTCTGCTTGAGTTCCTGCCTGCATTTCCTGTCCTGACTTCCCTCAATGAGGAACTGTATACTGAAAGTGGAAGCCAGATAAACTTTTTCTCCCCAGACTTGCTTTGTGTCCTGGTGTTTAACTGGGCAATAGAAAGCAAACTAGAACATATCTTGAAGGTAAATTTTTTTAACATTGTACCTTGGAAGATTAATTCAATGGCACATTCACCATATAATGCATACGTAAATCAAACCATAGCAAAGAGTACTTTAATTATCCCTCAACTCAGAGTCATAGTTTGAATATGAATAAAAAGACTTTTACTCCTCATGCAAGCACTTTTTTATTTCTCCAAATAGAACAATGTGTTATCTCCAATGAAAATCAGGAAGACTGATACTCTACTCGCTAGATAGCTCTAATGTTGTTACCCAGCTGCTAGGGCATCGCAAACTCACAGACTATGTTCAGGCAGGGACTGTCCATGCTTTTTATCATTCAGCTGTGTAAATAAAACTCATTAATTTAAAAAGTATTTAGAATGGTTGTGATTTAGATTTTGTCAAATAGCACATTCTTGGCTTATTTTTCTTGTTTTCAGCATCAGAATGCTACACGTACTGTTGTGAGACAATTCTGTATACTTTTTAATTTTTTAAAAATTATATTTATTGTGTGTGTATTTGTGTGCACACACATATGAACCATAACACTTGTGTAGGAGTAAGAAGACAATGTGTGGGAGTCTGTTTGTTCCTTTCACCACATGGTTTCTGTGACCAAACTCAAGTCTCCATGCTGTACAACACACATCTTTACCAAAGCTACCTTACTGGCTTCCTGCTCCCTAAATTAAGTAAACTTTACATCTTAAACGGACTGCAGTCTTAAATGGGAGAAGGTACAAATGAGGCTTCAGTGAGATTAATACCCCTTTTACTGAGTCCTAATGATTTCTCCTAATAATTCATATATTTTCCACTATTGCATCTCACTTGACTTGCTTTTCAGATAAAAGTAGTTAAATTCTATTTGATTTTGTAATGATCTGCTTCAACTTGAAATGATAGGATTTGTGTCTGGATTTTATGACCTAACTAATCTGTTTCTAAAACATGTTGTTTGTGTGATTTTGTTGTTGTTGTTGTGACTTAAATTATTTACTCTTTTAGTGAAAGATCAGTGTGAACTTGCAAAGGTTTCTCATTCTATGAAAACACAAACTCCCTGAAGAAATCAATCAGGGTAAGCAGAGCTGCCCTAGGGAGATACTTAAGTGGAAGGCTAACTGGTTGCAAGTGCATGTGCCTAAGAGTTTCTTTTCAGGGTTGTGAAGTGTATGGTAAATTATCACTTCACTAATAAACATTTTTAGTGCAGTAACTCCATCATTCCTTTTCTGAGTCTACCCAAATCCTTCTCAATCCTATTCAAAGATGAGCCAATGATCTTAGCAATCCTATGTTCCTGCTCCTATGGGAATCATCATACCACAATGTTATCCTCATCATATTCTATTATCTCAGATCATGTTAGAGTAATTGGCAGAAAATGTGTCAGATATTTCAATTTCTTCCTTATGATTTACAGCGGAAATGGAAACATGTCTACCCTTTCTTGTATAAGTCTTGAAGAACATTGTAATGTGATATTAGAAAACTGTTAACTCACTGTTATCATGTTACATAGGACCAATACAGGGACCCATGTTTGTCGAAATAGACTTGGAATTTAAAGAAATTTAAAATTCTGTATCAATTGATATTTACCTTTATACTAGTCATTTTCTTTAAATTGCTTAGTATTTTATTACAGATAACTATAATTCTTTAAAAAGATGATTACTTGTCCTTCAGGCATGCATTCCTGTACATAACTTATTTAGTTTAAAATTTTCTAACAAGCAACAATTTCTATTTTGTTGTTGTTTTAGAAGTCATTAAATAATATAGTAATCTTGAAGATTTCTCAATGTTTTTGTTTTAGTTTTCCATGAATGAGAAACTAACTTATTTTTACTTAAGTGATTATTGGAAAAAAAGGTAGACTTTTCCATACCAAGTTCACTAAACAGTTTTCAAGACTATGCACCCAGTTATTATGAACTGGACTCAATAATGAAAGTATGCTTCAAGTAGACCAGAGATCATGTAGAGCTTTTGTTTTTACTTGTTTTTAGTTGTCCTTTACCTCATTTTGTTTAAGTCCTCTTATCTTGACTACTTAATCCCAATCAGCCCTCTTTGAGGCAGACTTTAGTGGTCACTTTACAGAAACCAGGAAAACAGCAGAGCAATTGTGGTCACTATAATAATGGCAAAACCACAATGTGACTGCTTCATCCTCACTCTAGAATCTCTCCTGCAAAAGGTGAACTAGTTTGCTTTCTATTGATGTGATTGACACCGTGACTAAAAGAAACTTGGCAAGAAAAAGATTCATTGCTTGTTATAACTTACAGTCTATCATGAAGAGAAGTCAGGGCAGGTACTCAAGGCAGGAACTGAAGCAGAGACCATATAATGCCATGAACAGATTTATTCCCCATAGCTGGCTAAGTTTGCTTTTTCATACAACACAGGATTACATCAAGAATAACATTGTTGGCTTGGCCCTCACACATCAATAGCTAATTAAAAAAAAAAGCCCTACAGACTTGATTATAGGCAAATTTGATTGAAGCATTTTCTTAGTTGAGGTTTCCAATTCTCAGATTGCTTTAGTTTGTGTGATGTTGACACAAACAAAAAATCAGCACAGAAGACTACCTCCCAGAGTACAGAGTTCTCGCAATTGTTCTATGGCTCTCAATACACGAAAGAAAAATATGGTATTTCTGCAAACATCCATTTAACTCTCACAACAAACCTGGAATATGAGAAAATTGATTTACCCTCCATTCACTTATGCTACTGTTGTGTTTTGATTCTTCCTTCAGTCATTCTCAAAGGGTAGACTGTTGTTATTTTACCATAGTGAAGGGTGCTTGTAAAAGCTATGTGGAAACTTACACTCTTCTAATCCAGGGAAAAGATTCAGTAAGAGAATAAGAATACAGATGACATAAAAGGAGTGGGAGACATACTTGGCATTAAAGATTTAAGTGGTAATATGGACTGGAGACATCAGAGTGTACAGATTAGTTTAGCCCATATTTACAACACATGTAAGTCCTCTAATATGTATCTATGTGTGTATATGTTTATAAATTCAAATATGTATATTTATAAATGAGTTCAAAGAGAAGTCTCTTACATAAGAGGGCAGTGTTACTCTTAGGAGACATGGATTATTAAAGGAAAATTTCAGTGCCCAGCATAGGTTACTTTCCAACAAGTTATTGGTGAAGGGAACTCCAGAGGAACCTCAAACAACACAGGATATTTTCTTTCCTCCTTGTTGTCCATCATTACTAAATGACAAAACACTGTTTTGGATGAAATTTACTTCAGATAAAGGCTATAGAAAAATCATCCTCAAAACGACCAAGAAAGTCTTTCACTGCTATCTAGATTACATAGTGTCCTAAGGTATATGCAGGATTTGGGAGAAGAAAATACATCAGTGATTTTATCCAGTGATGCAACCTGGATGTTATTATACTGTTGGGGTTATTATACTGTTAATGCTTTATTTTGATGTTAATTACTGGCCCTCAAGAGCTGGTTACTGCCTGGATACACTTACCCTTGGTTTGTAAATCTGCCTAAGACATTATACCTGATTGGTTGATAAAGGTCTGTGCCTGGGCAGGACAGAATGGGTGAGGCATGGATAAGCCTCTCAGGCTCCTGAGGACAGGAGAATCATGGGAGAGAAACAGACAGAAAAAGAGGAAGAAGGAAGACAACACGATGGCTTAGCATGGAGAAGAAACCATGTCTGACAGGAGGAAGGACTCCAATAATGGTGTGAAAAGGCCCAGATGAAGAAACAAGAAAGTATTTATAAGATTATGGATGGAAAATAGCCCAGATGAGGATGGTTAAGGAGAATGGCATTGGATGGGGGCTGGGAGGTGGATGGTGAGGTTATTGAGACAGCATAGGTAAAATATTTGCTCAGTCCAAGGTTTTAAGACAATTATAAAATCTAATGGGTGTCTGCATCTTACTTGATTGTAATAGTGGGTTATATAATATCGCTGCAATAATTATAGGGCAAATAAATAATAACATTATACAACCCATTTTTACTCACAACAACATTATATTGACCAAGTAAGGCATGCCCACTGGTGCAGGAATTACATGAAGCTTATGAGGATAACCTCATAAGGTTTGGTTGGGATATAAGGTCGGCTCCACAGGATGGATTCATGCTTAGACCCAGAAACCCAGTAAACAGGCATGCTTGTGGAAATCATAGGCCATGAAGATTTAGAAGAAGCTACCCTTGCAATTTTGATAATCATTTTACAAAGGCATATTCTTAATATTTATGTCCATAGAATTATGCTGCTTCCAGCATTGTTCTCAAATGCAGTGGGTGGTGATTAATGCAGAAACTCATAACTAATCAGAGTAGCATAAATACTATAAAAACTCAAAGAGTGTAAATAACTAACTGTTCAGCTGTGGATAGTCCATCCATATCAACCTCCCACCACCAAGGTTCAGGGACTTTGAGAAAGAGAAAGAGATGGGAGTGAAGCTGTTGCATGCATCACCGGACATCAGATGTGGTTACCTGAACAAGACCTGAAAAGACAAAGCCAGTCAAATTTTAGCATAAATAGGGGAGGGCCCTTGAAGTCTCCATGCCAACTGGAGGAGCTATTGGCAGTTTATCGTTGCAGAAGGTAGAAAGTCACTCATCTTTGGTGATCTGATCACACATCAACTTCAAACACAGTGGTTCACAACTGTGGGTCATGAACCACAGAGGTCACAAATCAGATATTCTGCATCTCAGAGATTTACATTATGATCATGATAATAGCAAAATTACAATTATGAAGTACCAACAAACATAATTGTATGGTTGGGTACCACCACAACATGAGAAACTCTGTAAACAGTCACAGCATTAGGAAGGTTAAAAATCACTACTCTATTGGGTGGCGACACTATAAATGCAGCAGGGATTGAGTTCAGGAGCTATTAATTTTAAAAAAAGAAGACATGAAGTTAAGAGGGAGAGGGGGTTGGGGTCACTAGTTAGAGGGAGGAAGTGATAGATGGATGTGACAAATGTGCTTTGTATAAATGTGTATATATCTTCCAAGGAATGAAATACATCATTAAAATGTAATATTCAAGTGATACAATGTAGGCTGTGGACAGGCATAAGCCAGAAGGATAGGAAGGACAAATGGTGGCTGCTGCTGCCAGAATGAAGGCTTCAAATTTGAGTAACTGCAGAGTTTTGTCATTAGCAATGGCAGAGCGAATGAGAGCAATGGTAAGGAAAATGATTTGTGTTTCATACAGGTTTCTCAGGTAATAATGCTGAGTTGGAGACTTGTGTTTACTGGCTTATTTGGAAATTATTTTGGGCAGCATCTACAGAAGCAAGCCACAAAGGGAAGAAAGGGGCCATTTGAGTTCGGATGCAGTGTTTCCTGGAGCCTTGGGCTTACTTTATGAGGAGCTCTGAAGCTGGAGCAGCATTTATTCCATTTGACAAAATGTTCAGGCTTTTATAACCTATCCATCCATCAGCCATTGCCATGGAGTTTTCCTGCAAATAGGTGTGACCTTGAATGCAACTGCTTTCTCCAGTCAAGGTAATTTTCAAAAGGAACAAAAAACCCCAGAAAAAAAACAAAAAAATGTTTGATTGATATTTGTTAGTGGCTCTCACAGCAGCTGAGAAATAATCCCTCAGTAATGAAAGAGATCTTGCTGTGGCAAAATTATGTTCCTTTCAATGCATCTGTTGACCTCTGCAGGTCCTCCTTTCCTTTGTAGCTCTGGAGAAGTCTTTCCAGGGTCCCAGGAAGCTTCTCTTCATGGGAGATTTACACAAATTACTATACAGCATATAACAATCCTAGTATGAATTTTGATCTTCCAGTATTAGTGACACCATTTGTTGTTTCAAAAGGTTAAAAAGTATCTTGGATAAAGAGTATTATTATGAATTTTAAGAAGATAGGAGGGATGTCCCTGGAGTTCATCCTGGGTTTTGGTCCATGTGGTAGTCTCCTACTCTCTATTTTACACCTCTCAGCCTTAGCTAGGATTCTCTCTTGACTCTCATAATTATCCAGTTGTTCAAACAGGCCCTCATGTCTTATGAGGTCAACTCTCTGGTACCCCACTGGTTTACTCCAAGTTCTGTGCTGAAACTGAGCTAAAGAAAACAATCTGTGTTACAGAAAGGAGGTTTGTTGAAAACTAGCTTACAAAACTACCCCTAGACAGTCCAACAACACTGTCCTCACATTAGGGAGGCTGAGAACTTGGTGGCTCTGCAGCTACAGAAGCTGGATGGCTCCAGAATCTTAGACTGCACTGAAGTCCTGGTTTCTGTAGAGCTTCCGGTCTTCAGTTTCTATTCACAGTCCAGAGAAGAAAGGAAAGATCACTCAGGCCTCATGCTGACTGTTTCACTGACAGAACATTTTGCCCTCTCTGCGGACAGATTTTCTTCTCATTTTATCCTTCCAGGAAATACCCTCACAGATGTGTCCAGATGTCTGTGTGTCAGTTCATGCCTGCTCCAATTTAGTTGACAGTTAGGATTAATCATCATACCAAGTCAGCCACAGGTGTTGCTTCTACCCATTTGCCATCAGTAGGGGTGAGGACAGTAACAGAGGCCCACAAGGCTGACTTCTCATTAAACCCCTGACTCTCCATCCTTATTGCATTTTAGTGGCAATGTGCCTTCCAGATGGCAAGAATTAACTATGGCAGCAATAATGCCTTCTTTTCTTGTTTGGTGCTCACAAGACACAAAGCCCTCCCTAGTCCTGGAGACACAAAAACGTAGGTTTTTAGGTAATTTTTTTTTCCTACTTAGGTTTTAATCATGAAAAGGATATTCTGGGTTACATGGAAAAGTCCATGCAACCTCTTGTGTTAGTCATTTAAATAAAATTAGGAGTGGACAGCTCCCCGAAAAATCAATTAATACATATTTTTATTAATATTTCTTTTACCTTTTCCTTATTTCAAAATGTAACTTTTGCCAAATGCTGTGGCACATGACCTACAGTGCTATGCACCTGAGAGAGCTGAGCAGTACTTGAGGCTGAGGACTCAAAAGTAGTCTGGACAACATAATGCAATCATGACCTCCCGTGACAAAATAGGGGTTCAGCTTGTATGCTAGTAGCAGGGTGCTTTGGGGGTGATTGTGAGGGGCTCTGCTCAATCCACAGTGCCATGGAAAAACATAGAACAGGTAAAAATAGCGTTATAATATTTAATAATGCTCATAGTTTGTGTATACATATAATTAGTTCCCTTTATAAGTATGTGACATTTTTGATTAGTCATGTAATTATATTTCCATATTCCCTATTCACTGTCAAATGTGCTTTTAAATATTAAAAACTTGATACAATGGATACAATTAGATTTTATATTTGAAGGTTAATAGCATAAATAACAACCATGATTAAATCTGTAAAGAAATTTCTAGACACTTATTTTTTTTTAAACTTGGAAAAACTATTTTGGAGAAAAGTAGGTTGAGTATTAATACTTGTCAGAATCAACAAATTCCTTATAATCCAACTATTTTGGTGATAGGTCTGCCTACATACTACACACAAATTCTATTGCCTTGTGATATGATACATGATGAATGTGTGATCTATTTTTAATATTCTCATAGCTTTAAAACAAGTCGAGCAGTAATCAGCACTATATTTTCTTAAAACTGACCAGCCACTAATTAATGATGTGGTATAAAACTACATTATGTCACTGTTGAATAAAAGAGAGGCAACAAATAAACAATATGCCTTTGTTGACATTCTTTGGGCTTATGCATCACTCTGATTTCTCAGAACTTACAATGTCAGGAATCAAAGTGCTAAATGATGTAAATACTGTGTCTCTTCTGGCTAATGAGTCTTTAACTGAAATTCAAAAAGTATGTATTGTTTCCCTAATTTCTTTCTCAGCCTTTTTGTCTTTGGTATACAGAAGGGCTTCTGGTTTTTTTGAGTTGATTTTGTATCCTGCCACTTTGCTGAAGGTGTTTATCAGCTGAAGGAGTTCTCTGGTTGAATTTTTGGGGTCGCTCATGTATACTATCATATCATCTGCAAATAGTGACACTTTGACCTCTTCCTTTCCGATTTGTATCCCCTTGATCTCCTTTAGTTGTCTTATTGCTCTGGCTAGGACTTCAAGCACTATGTTGAAGAGATATGGAGACAATGGGCAGCCTTGTCTTGTCCCTGATTTCAGTGGGATTGATTTAAGTTTCTCTCCATTGAGTTTGATGTTAGCTATAGGCTTGCTGTATATTGCCTTTACTATGTTTAGATATGTGCCTTGTATCCCTGATCTCTCCAAGACTTTAAACATGAATGGGTGTTGGACTTTGTCAAATGCTTTTTCGGCATCTAAGGAGATGATCATGTGGTTTTTTCTCCTTCAGTTTGTTTATGTGGTGGATTATGTTGATGGATTTCCGTATGTTGAACCACCCTTGCATGCCTGGGATGAAGCCTACTTGGTCATGGTGGATGATATCTTTGATATGTTGTTGGATTCGGTTTGCAAAAAAAAAAAAAAAAAAAAAAAAAAAAAGAAAATCCTGTTGAAATGACTCCATAATGAGAATGACATGGATGGTATTACTAACAAAGCATTCAAAACCTGATGGTAAATATGATCAAAGTACTTGAAGAGCACAAAAGTAACAAAAATTAAATGAGGAAGTCAATCCATGACATGAAAATTGGTTTGAATTTTTCAAGAAAACCACACTGAAACAATGATGGAAAGGAAAAGCCAGCAAGCAAAAAAAAAAAAAAAGTATGTAGAGCCTACTATCTATTTTACCATGTATATCATCTCTTGGGTGGTTATCCTCTGATTTATATAGTAACCATGTTTGGCCAGAGTTCATGTTGATGCATGAATCTGTGTGTGTATCTGTGCACTGTTTCTGTTTTGTTTGTCTGTCTCAACAAGACAGCACTGCAATGTACAACTACAAAATTTGCAAAACCATCATCATTGTAACCAAAGTTGTTTCATCTTCAGGTTCATCAGCAACAATATTTTGTTACCTTTGGCTCCTGTGACAAGGCACCATCACTAAAACAACTTATAAAGGAAAGAATTTATTTGAGGCTTCAAGTTTCTGAGGCTTAGAACTATGACCATGATGGCAAACAACATGGTAGCAGGCAAGCTGGCATGGCACTGGGGCAATACTGAGAGTTCATACCTTGAGACACAATCATGCAGCAGAAGGAGCTAAATGGGAGAAGTGCCTTGGCCTTGAAGGTTTTGATTCAATCTTTTGAATCAAAGCTGACTCCCCCCCTCCAGTGATACAGTTCCTCCAACAATGCCATGTCTTCTTAGCCTTCCCAACAGTTTCACCTTCCCAACAGTTTCACCAAGAAGTATATGAGTCTATGTTTGCCATTATTATTCAAATGGCTATAAATATAGACTTCATCATTTTCCTTGTAAGGCGTTGCTACCATACCATCTATGATCCAACAAAGTATAGTTATCTGTGACCAGTGCATACTCTAGAACACCCATCTACTTTAACATCTAAGAAATATTTAAAGCACATTTTTCCTTTATATCTTTTGGACACACAACACATTTCATTATATTTTATCATTTTTCACTGAACTAATTCTGAAAAACAGTGAAGCAACACCGATAAAACCACAAAGAAATAGCGGGATAAACGCATAGTGTTCTCAGGCTGCCAAACACTGGCAAACATTTTCATTGATTTATCTTCTTGCTAATAAATTGAGTACAGTCATATAGCAGATCACAAGTGTTCAGATAAAAAGCTAGCCAATTCACAACCTCTGAGGAACACCTGTGATGTGCCTGTTATCATTGAAAGACAACTTATCACAATGTATTATATGATTAATAATCAAAATTTAATCACAAAGAAATTATGATGAAATAATTTTGGTCTGTATAATAAATTTTAAATTTAAGTCAAAGAAGGGAAACAGGAAGCAGACATGAAATTCTAATGTTGACATTAATCAATAATATATTTCTGGGAAATTTATTTAACATCTCAAAGTTTAGTTTTTTCATCTATAAAGAATCACTATTTTGAATGAAAAGCAGGCAATAGAGTGCTTGCCAGAGACATCTCCCACTCCCCTTACTAGGGAACCCACATGAAGATCAAGTTGCTCATTGCTACCTCTCTGTAGGGGGCCTAGGTCCAGTCCATGCATGGTCCTTCTGTCTCCTTAAGAGCCCTGGGCTCTGGTTAGTTGGCTCTGTTGGTCTTCTTGTGGCTCTCCTGTCCCCTCTCTTCTGTCTCTTCCACAAGTCTCCCTGGGTTCACTCCAATGTTTGGCTGTGTGTCTCAGGATCTGTTTAGATATGCTGCTTGATGGAGCCTCTCAGGGGACATCTATGGTAGGCTCCTGTAAGCATATTAGAGTTTCATTAATAGTGTCAGAGGTTGGCAGTTTCCCTTGGGTTGGGTCTCAAGTTGTGCTGGGCATTGTTTGTGCGTTTCCTCAATCTCTGCTCCATTTTTTTCCCTGCACATCTTGTCAAAAGGGTAAATTTTGGGTGGAAGTTTTTGTGGGTAGCTTGGTGTTTCTCTCCCTCCACTAGGAGTCCTGTATAGTTAGAGAGTGGCCTTTTCAATCTTCCCTTGACAATGCTGCCTCACTAGGCCACAGAGGAAGAGGAGGTGCTCATTCCTGATGCAGCTTGAGGTGCTCCTGTGGGTTGGTGGGAGGGCTCTCCTTTTCTGAGGATTATGGGAGGGGTGAGAGGAGTAAGAGGAAAGGATGATGAGACCATCAGGGGATGAGAGAGGGACCTAAGATCCAGCTGTAAAGTGAATAAATAAATAAATAAATAAATAAATAAATAAATAAATATTTTGGAGAATAAATTTACAAAACCCAGTAAACTGTGATTATATCTAATATATAAACTAGATTATATAATATATACTATTTTGTGTGGAGGAACTCCTAACAAGATGACTATAAAGCAAGTTAATACTGTTCATTAACACAAATTTTACGGTGGAACAATGGCTGGAACACTGCTTGACAAGATGGTGTTAAATGATTGGCAGAGGCTTCTCAGTGAAAACCTTACCCAGGTACTTCCCCTGTTGGGGATACCATCTCCATCAGTCATCTGTAACTGATACCTTCCTAGCTGAAGGTTTAAGATCTGCTCAGAACTTTGTAATTAACTGTAAAATAAGCAAGTGAAAAGAGCATTTTCTCAAAGCTATTTACAAATATGAAATGTTTTTCTTGATTTTTTTCACAGAAAACACTAATAAAGTATAACAATCTACAAAAAATAGAAATAGTTGAAAATAAAAGTGAAAAAGAATTTTGGTATGTTTATCCTATATTATAGGTCTAATATCCACTTATGAGTAAGTATATACCCTGTCTGTCTTTCTGCTTCTGGGATACTTCACTCAGGATGATCTTTTCCAGTTCCCACCATTTGCCTCTAAATTTCATGATTTCCTTGTTTTTTATTGCTGAGTAATACTCCATTGTGTACATGTACCACAATTTCTGTATCCATTCCTCAGTTGATGGACATCTGGGTTGTTTCCAGCTTCTGGCTATTACAAATAAAGCTGCTACAAACATGGTTGAGCAAATGTCCTTGTTGTGTACTTGAGCATCTTTTGGATATAGGTCTAGGGGTGGTATAGCTGGATCTTGAGGAAGTGCTATTTCCAGTTGTCTGAGAAAGCACCAGATTGATTTCCAACAAAATCTGTACACCCAAGGAAGCTAATCAGGAAGGAGGACTCTGGCTAAGATGCTCAATCCCCATTCAGAAAGACAAAGAGGATGGACATCAGAGGAGGGAGAAAACAGGGAAAAGGACAGGAGCCTACCACAGAGCGCCTCTGAAAGGCTCTCCCTGGCAGGGTATCAAGGCAGATGCTGAGACTCATAGCCGAACTTTGGCCAGAGTTCAGGGAATCTTATGAAAGAAGTGGGAGATAGTAAGACCTGGAGAGGACAGGAGTTCCACAAGGACATCAACAGATCCAAAAAGTCTGGGCACAACGTTTTTTTCTGAAACTGATACTCCTGCCGAGGACCACTCATGGAGATGGCCTGGAACCCCTGCACTGAGATAGCCTGTGGTAGTTCAGTGTCCAAGTAGCCTCCATAGTAATGGGGACAGAGACTGTCTCTGACATGAACTGATTGGCCTGCTCTTTGATCACATTCCCCTGAGGTGGGAGCAGCCTTACCAGGCCACAGAAGAAGGCAATGCATCCACTCCTGATGAGAACTAATAGACTAGGATCAGAGGGAAGGGGAGGAAGACCTCCCTTATCAGTGGACTGGGAGAGGGACAGGGATGGGGAAGAGGGAGGGTGAGATTGGGAGGGGAGAAGGGAGGGAAGTACAGGGAGGATACAAAGTGAATAAACTGTAATTAATAAAAATAAAAATAATCACTAAAAAAGTGGAAAAGAATTATGCAATAATTAAAATATAATGTGTGTGTCTGTTTGGATATATATATATATATATACTCATACACATTATTTAATCATCATGCTCTTCTTTTAATTCAAAATAATTTTAATAACATTTGTTCATTAATTTATTTTAATTCATTTTGTGTTTTAAACAGCATCTCACAATGTAGACCTTGCCTGCTTGGAATCCTATGTAGACTAGGTTGGTCTCAAACCCAGACTGTACCCACCTGCCTCTGCCTCCACATACTGACATGAGTTTGACATTCTTTTTTGTCTTCCAGAATCGTTTCCATCCCCTAAAGGTCTTCTTTTAACCTCCAGTATTCTATCATGGAAATACTCAGCTTTTACCTCCATTCATTTGGTAAACATCTAGTTTGAGATCATGTTTTGGGTATGTTTAGTATTTTTTGTGATAAACATGACCGTTCAAGTACCATTTTGACCACAAACTATTCTTCACTGAAAACATTGCTATAAGAGAATCTTGTTCAAACTGTTGTAGTCCTGTTCCTTGCATGCTCTTCTTGTTTTTCTCTGGTTCTCACAGAAAGGCACAGAAACTGTTGAACATGGGTACTGAATAATGCTGACTAGTGCTAAATAATAATGACAAAAATACACGACAGAGAATAGTGAAGGGCAAACAAAATCCTTATTTAAAGTATATCATTTTGATTTTCCTTTACTCTCTCAGAGTACATTTAGAATGTGAGGTATCCCTTGAGTATCAAAAATTGAATATAAATTATTCTTGGGAGTGGAATCACATTTTGTGATGTTCTGAGATTTCGCTAAGCATGTATGCTACTTTTTCATTTCCAGTTAAATAAAATAATTCGGAGCCTAGATTTGTACAAATCTGCAACAAATACCTCCAAATGCTCATGACCACCTCAGATGAATGGGCAAATACATTATAATAGCCAGACGATGTTTACATTTACGGCAAAACAGTATTTGCTGGACATGAAAGGGCTATTGTGCTCATGAACCTACAGTGACTGTGACAACATGCTCAAAACCTAACACTCCATCATGAATAGGAGAGGAGCTCACGAAGCCCACCCTTATCTGAGGAGCTATTGGTAACTGATTGCTGCTCTGTTGGAGGACTCAGTTTTCCTCAGGGATGTGTGTTACCAGACACCACCCATGTCCTAAATCTGTGCACATTCAGGCAGTGCTACATGGTTTTAGTAGGCAAAGCAAAGCAAAGCAAAACAAACAACAAGGGAATATAAAATTTTGAGGGTAAGTTTTGATGGGTATACAGGGGGGAACTGGAGAGGAGGGAATGAGAGTGGATTTGATTAAAATTAATTAAACACGTGTAAAATTCTCAAATACTAAGAACTTAAATAATAAAAACAGAAACAACCACAACAGACAACTAGAGTTTTTTTTTTCCCTTCATGATTTAATAAATAAATAAGTATGAGTTTTGTAAAAGAAAAATATGTAATTTGTGTTCAAAGTACATCCATTCACAAGCAGGCAGATGAAGCTGGGTGATGGGAACATGGAGATTCATACTATTCAGCAATCAAAAACGAGGAAATCATGAAATTTGTAGGCAAATGGTGGGATCTAGAAAAGATCATTCTGAGTGAAGTATCCCAGAAAGAGAAAGACACACATGATATATACTCACTTATATAGACCTATAAGATATGATAAACACAATGAAATCTATACACCTAAAGAAGATAAACAAGAAAGAGGACACGGGGTAAGATGATCAACCCGCACTTAGAAAGAAAATAAGATGTGCATTGGATATAGGAGAAAACAAGTAACAGGACAGGAGCCTACTGCAGAGGACCTCTGAAAGACTCTACCTAGCAGTGTATCAAAGCAGATACTAAGACTCATTACCAAACCTTCAGCAGAGTGCAGGGAATCACATGAAAAAAGGGGGAGTTAGTATGACATGGAAAGGATAGGAGCTCTACAAGGACCAAATATATCTGGGCACAGGGGCCTTTTCTGAGACTGACACTCCACCAAGGACCATGTATGGATATAACCTAGAACCTCTGCTTGGATGTAGCCCGTCTTGGCTCAGTAACCAATTGGTTTCCCATAGTAAGGGGAACAGGGGCTATTTCTGACAGGAACTTAATGGCAGGCTCTTTGACCTCCCCACTCTCCAAGGGAGGAGCAGTCCTTCTAGGCCACAGAGGACTTTGCAGCCAGTCCTGAAGATACCTGATAAAACAGGGTCAGATGAAAGGGGAGGAGGTCCAACCCAATGAGTGGAGTTGGAAAGAGGCAGGGAGGAGATAAGGGAGGGAGTGTGGGGTTGGGAGGGAATGAGGGAGAGGGATACAGCTAGGATACAGAGTTAATAAAATGTAACTAATAATACAAATTTAGAAAAAGAAAAAATTAAATTCATTTATTTGTATTGATTACAGTTTATTCACTTTGTATCCCAGCTGTAGCCCCCTCCCTCACCCCTTCCCAGTCTCACTCTCCCTCCCTCATGTCTTCCCATGTCCCTCCCCAAGTCCACTGGTAGGGGAGGTCCTTTTTCTCTTTATTTTTCTTTATTTCTTTTTTTTTCTTTATCCCAGTTGTAGGCCCCTCCTTCATGTCCTCCTGGCCACTGAGTCTATGTCAGAGACAGCTACTGCTCCTTAAGATTTCGTTGTAAAACCTTTTGACATAATGTGTAGAGATTAACTGCTTTTCCTATATTCATAGTGATTCTGATTCTGTTTCTCCTATTAAAGCCTTTCATATATAAAGACTCCAAAAGGAAATGTGGACATGAATATACTGTTTGCATCCAGATGATCAGAGGATCCATGTTAGCTACATTAAATTACTGGAATTCTGTCTGTCAAGGTGGTAGTATGAGTAGGTAGAATACTGGGAGGATTTTAAACTGTTGGTGAAACCTTTTTAAATGAGTTGATGATTTAAGGAAGGCCAGAGTTGGCTGCAGGTATAGTTCAGATAAAGTAGGGTATTTCCCTAGCCCAGGCAAGGCTATGAGTTAACTCTCTATTGAATTCTCTCTCTCTCTCTCTCTCTCTCTCTCTCTCTCTCTCTCTCTCACACACACACACACACACATAGACATACTACCTTAGAAAGATCTCTTAAGCCTGCTGCCATATGATGGTACAGCAGAAAAACATAATCTATAGTTGTATATTGTAAATCATGAAAAAGGCACAAGCCTTCACTGTGTTTCACTGTGTGGACAGAAAACTTGGAGGGATCAGGTTGGTGTAGCCTTTCCCTCACTCCAACACTGGCAGAAGAAGCTGAGGTCAACAGGAAGGAACACTTTAAGAAGTGAGAAGGGGAAGGGAAGAGATGAGGGAGGGAGGGTGGAGTTGGGAGGGAATAAGGGAGCAGGATACAGCTGGGATACAGAATTAATAAAATGTAACTAATAATAATATTAATAATAATAAAAAAGAAAAGAAAAAATAAAATAAAACAAAACTATCAACCTTGAAAAAAAAAAAAAAAGAAATGAGGCTGCAGGTGATGGCTATAGCTCCAGGTTGTGGATCAGAAAGATGCTCATACTTTCAACTAAATGGAATCCTGAACAAAGAACACAGATTAGAGATTTGTGTCCCCAAATAAAGCATAGCCACACCCAGCCACATGTGTGCACACAGGACAAAGGGTATAAATTATAAGCATGAGAATCCAGCCCCACTTACTATCTGAAGAGGCATCAACCCTAACTATCATGGTGATGAAGTGACAAATGACTGTTTAGGTCCAATCTCAAAGAATTAAAATTAATGTTTTAAGAAAGAACAAAAAAAATTTAGCTCTTGTAAAGAGCAGCATTTTAAAATGGAAGCAAGTAATCATGTTGAAACTTAAAACACGACTAACAACAAACTGAGGATGGAAACATCAGGTAAAAACAGATCAGAACAGAGAGATCCGAGAATCCTGTAAGAGAAGGGGGTAGAGCCAGTTGGGCGTTTATTAGATTTGTTAAATGTGGGGCAACAATCCAGATTATTAAGTAATATGAGGCTTTAAGTTGCAGCAGCATAGAAATTTTTGTCTGAAAATCATATACAAATGTCTGGGACAGAACTGTCTAAGAATGAAAAGTTGTAATAATTAATAATTCTAATTAGGAAATACCATAAGATATGAATGGAATATGATAAGACTGAAAAATGGAGGAAAGGAAAACTTCCTAAGTTTCTCTTCTTTCCTTATGAGAAAATATAGAAATGGGAGATGGAAAAGGCCCAGGTTTTATTCCTAGGGTCCACACAGTGTCTCATAACTGCTGTTAACTCCAGTTTAAATGGCCCCATCACCATTTTGTTTTCACCTGAGAGCAAGGCACACACATAATACACATTCCTTCAGGCAAGTACTCATACATGTAACATAAAAATAATCCTTAATAAACAAGAAAAAGCTTAAACAATAAGTGGAGTTTATAACTACAGACATGCAGTAGCAACATGCATGTGAGAGGAAGCCAGTGAACTGATAAAATGACAATTATGTCATTTTATCAGGATCCTATTAGGTAAAGATCCTACTAGATAAGGCCAAAAATGCTTCTGAAAATTGAAAAGAAATGATGACAGAATTAAATGATTAAATGACAGAATTATGGTAGTTCCATCTAGTTGTATATAAAGAAAAGCAGGCCACATGACATTAATGGCAAATGAAGTTCCAGGCCACAAACACTGCCCAGGTTGAAGGAATGCCTCCAGAGAGTTCCATCTGTGCTGAAGAGTGTGAGGTCGATGGAGAAGAAGTGTCACAAGAACAAGAATCCATGGAGTCATGGGACAGTTCTAATGAGAGTTGTTGATAAAGAACAATTGCCGAAGCCTTCCCCTGTGCAGACTGACAGACTGCAGTCTTTCAACTTAATGCCCTTGCTGAGTAGTGGATTTAGAGGGTTGCACAGTTGCACATAAACTTCACAGGTACAAATATCCCTAAGTGTCTATAACACAGGTAGTCTTGTAGATCACCAAGGAAAGACGTCATTCCAGGGCATGAAAAGACACTTAGAAAGGTGACAAAGGATTAAAGAGAGCTGGAGACTGCTCGGTCAGTGAGGTGCTACATAAACTCCATACATAATTGCTCACTCATACACACTGATAAACCGAGTATATTCCCCCATGGACTCCTAGAGTGCAGAGGCAGTTCCTGGCATGCATGGTGCTGCATGGACTTGGGGCAGGAGTCTCCAAAGAGCATCTCCTCAGGTGATCCTCTCCCTTGCCCATTTGGGAAGAGTCTTTAGAACATGGTAGAGAATAAAGAGGAGGAATTAAAGCAACACATTTGCCAATGGACAGAAAATCTTGTCAAGAAGTGGATAAAGATATGTTGGGAAGGATAAGGAAATTGAGACAGAACTTTTCAGAACTTCTTCAACATTTTCTAATTGCAGCCCCTTTCTGCCTGATAAATATTCATGTGATCTCTAGAATGTTTGTATTTAAAATATGTATATATATCTCTTAGTGAAAATAAATCAAACAGCTACATAATACCTATGTAAATTTACCACTTATTAATGCTAAAAAGGAATTTGCATGAGACTTTTTAGTGCACTATGGGAAGACGACAAGGTTGGACATCTAAGCTTTCAATACTGTACGCAAAATTACATCATAGTAGAATCCAAGTTCATGAGATCATTGCAACAATCAGAGCCAACAATGCAAGTGGTGTTCTTAGCCTCATATCTGCCTCAGTGACTGTTCAAATACTATTTTGATTCATAAATGTTCTATTATTTTATTATAAGCTAGGGGAAGAAAGAACAAACATATATCTAATACAGAAAACCTGATATTATAATTCTGATTTTAAAACTGAACTTTTTTTTGACCATCAAATAAAACCTTAAGTGCAGGAATGGGTTACATCTAATTGAGTTGGTGGCCAAATGTCCCAACGAAAACCCAGACAACACAGGCTATTGCCAAAGGCATTTGCTACTTTCCACACACTGATGGCAAGGCCCTACTTTTGAAAACAAATGGATGATGGCCATACTGCCAAAAGCAATCTACAGATTCAATGCAATTCCCATCAAAATACCAACTCAATTCTTTACAGACCTTGAGAAAAAGATTCTCAGCTTCATATGGAGAAACAAAAAACCCAGAATCTCCAAAACGATC
>REGO01000169.1:498457-521998 GCA_010120015.1 Rhombomys opimus | reverse complement strand
ATCCATTCTTCAGTTGAGGGGCATCTGGGCTGTTTCCAGCTTCTGGCTATTACAAATAAAGCTGCTACAAACATGGTTGAGCAAATGTCCTTTTTGTGTACTTGAGCCTCTTTTGGATATATGCCCAGGAGTGGTATGGCTGGATCTTGAGGAAGCGCTATTCCTAGTTGTCTGAGAAAGCGCCAGATTGATATGGTATTTTTTAAATTAACAAGCATGTAGGTGTTTTCGTTCACATTGATAATACTTTTATTTACTGATGGTGGCAAAGTAAAGCACTAATCATATTTGTCTTTCTTGGTCTGGGATACCTCACTCAGCATAATTTTACTACTTGTATCCATTTACCCACTTCTGTGGCTATATTGATTTACTTTTTTAGATGTATATATATGTGTTCTTTGCATGTTTGTGGATATTCTCTCTGTGTGTGTGTGTGTGTGTGTGTGTGTGTGTGTTGTGTGTGTGTGTGTGTGTGTGTGCATGCATAACATGAGTTTGTGTGTCTGCACATGTGTGCCAAAACTCATGACTGGAAGTGAGAGGACAACTGTTGGCTCCCTGCTTCTCATTCCACTTTTTTTTTTTTAATTTTTATTTTTATCAGTTACATTTTATTAATTCTGTATCCCAGCCGTGCCCCGAACCCTCGTTCCCTCCCAGTCCCTCCCTCCCTCAAGGACTATTTCTAACAGGAACTCATTCCACTTTTTAAAGACAGTGTTTCCTGTTCTCCACTGTCTATGCTGAGCCAGCTGGTCTGTGGGCATTCTCTGTCTCTCACGTTTTCTTAGGAACACTGTGATTACAGGCATGTATTACAGTGTCTGGCTTTACTTGAGTCTAGGGGATCCAATGCTAGGTCTTCATGCTTTCTCAGCAAGTGCTGTGTTTATTGTGCCTTCTCACAGACTCTCTTACCTTTTAAAAAGTGTCTTTTTTGTACTGTTTTTCCTGGTTTTAACTTTGTCATGAGTTAAATTGTCTTGCCTCTCAACATATTATCATTTGTAACATTTGCTTATTTATTTGCCTATGTGAATGTGTACAAGATATCAGTTAAGACTCAGCCACAGTTAAAAAGAAAATTAGCAGTTTTAGCAGGCATGGTATGTATTTTGGAAACACTGTAAGTCCATTTAAGAATGACACAATATCACTTTAAAGACAGTTTAAGTAACAATTAAAAGAACATTTATAGATCTTTAGACATTCAGTTGCCTAGGTCTTTATGTTTAATAAAGCAAGAAAAATTAAAACAAATATTATAGTTTCTCTCATACACAGAGCACAGATTTAAAAAGAAGCCATAACATTCTAGATGTGGAATTATGGATAAAGAGGAAGGGCACAAGCTGGAGACAGGAATAATAAGAAAGGGCAATGAAGGAGTACTGATATTATCAAAGAAAACAGATCTATTATTTTCTACAGTAAATATACACTAAAAACTAATAAACATGACTTTTCTACATAATTACTTTTCTTCTGATGCTATTTTATTTTAAGGCCTTTTAAATGGCTAATTAACAATGTTGTTTATTTAAAAAGCTATTCTACCGTCATTATATTTTATTGGTACAAGCCTCATTTATTCAATAGATAACATTTACCTATGATTTCAAGCCAACATTGCAGCACATGTCATGGATTCAGAGGTCTTGCTCTCATAGCTGTAGCTCTCATTTTCATCATCAGGGCCACTGCTTTTATTAATGTACAATATTTCTTTAGGTCAATAATAATTTAATTATGACCTTTTACATTTAGACAAAAAAAATGAAACCATCCCATACCTCAGTGATTTTCATCATAAACAACATAAAAACAAAAGCATAGTTTTGAAAGCAAGATCATGTGTGATTAAATCACAGTCAAAAAGGAGACTAATGAACTTCCTAGTATGCATTTAATTAAATAGTCATTAATTAATATTCATTGCTCACTACCATCCATGTCCTAATACTGATGGGCTATTATGATATCAGTCTCTGATGTCATACAGTGTAATTTATAAATATTATATAATTTATTTCCAAGTGAAAAATATTAAGCAATTTACACTGCTTAAGACCTGGTCTCACTACGTTTCTCAGTCTTTCCATGAACTTGTCATCCCTCCCATCTGCCTCCCAAATATTTGGATTAATGATACATAACACTATAACAAGAGAAAGGATTTAAAAAAAATCAAATGTGTAATCATGATATCAGTGGTTTGATGTTTTTAGATGGAAACAGTTGTAAATCTACACAAATTTGTTGATTCCTACTCTTTTGTTACTTTTATGTAGTCTCTTCTAGTTGTTTAAATTCTCTTCCTTGTTAGCGAATTTTACACATGCATACAATGTATTTTGCTCAATCCCAAAGAAGGCTTGAAAGGCTGTAGGAGCCAGAGGTAGTGGCCATCTGCAGCACAGCAGCGTTCGCCAAGTCTGACTCAGTGGCTGTGACTGCATGCTGGAGACCTGTGTGAGATCACATTAGACAGTATCTCAGCATGGAAGGGAGACGGGCTCAGAAGCAGCATCTCTAGCTGAGGAGCTATTGCCCACTGATGGAACTGACAGACCACCAGTGTTCTTCATGGATGTGTTCCTAGTCAGGATACAAATGCTGAAGTAGATGTTCCCACAGCCATATCTATGCAGGCAACACTGAAATCATTGTGTCTTAAAGCACAGCATGTGAAATGAGAGAGAAAAGTGTTGTGAAACGAAGGGAGAAATAACTGAAGCTCAAATATTTAGCATGCTTAGTGTTCCGTCTGCCTGTCTTGATGAGATGGTACATATGCATATATCCATGACACTGTGACCATTCACACAGGTCTGAACATTCTGTTTACCCTTGTTTTATATTGAGTAAACACACATGATGGTGCAAACAGAACACTAAATCCATCTGCTAGTTATATTATAAATTGCATGTTACCATACTAACTATAACTATGTTGAACATCAGATCATCACAAAACATTCATTTTACTTTCATTTTAGTTTTTATGTTTTGTTGTTGTGGTGGTGGTTGTTTCTTAATTTTTTTAAAACTTACTTCTTTTTTATTCAAGTTACATCCTAGTTGGAGCCCCATTCCCACTTCCCTTCCAGCCATACACTCTCTCCCTCCTTCTTCCCCTGTCACCTCTTCCTCAGAAAAGAAGAGATTCTTTTCCCATCCACTCCAGGTCATCATGTTGCATCAGGACTGTGGATGTCCTCTTCCCCTGTGGCATGTCAAGGCAGTCCCACCAGGGGGAAGTGATAAAAAAAGCTGGCAGTTGAGTCCATGTCTGATGCAGTCCTTACTTCCTTTACTCGAGGACCCACATAAAGCCTAAGCTGCCCATATGCTACATCTTTGTAGGAGACCTAGGTCCAGTTCACACATGATCCTTGGTTGATGCTTCAATCTCAAAAAGCCCTTATGGGCACTGATTAGTTGGCTCTTTTGGTCTTCTCGTGGTGCTGCTATCACCTCCAGGTCATTTTCTCTTTCCTCTTACTTTTCTACAAGACTCCCTAAGCATCACTCAATGTTTGGCTGTGGGTCTCATCATCCCTTTTGAGGCACTGCTGGGTAGAGTTTCTTAGAGGAAAACTCTGTCAGGCTGCTTCTGCAAACTTAGCAAAGTATCATTCATGCATCAGAGTTGGCACTTTCTCATAGGGTAAGTCATTGGTTTGGCTGGCCATTGGTTAAGCATTCCCTCAATTTCTGCTGTCTGCTCTATCTTTATGCCTGAACAAACATCTTGCAGGCAGGGTAAATTTTGTGTTGAAATTTTTGTGGGTAGGTTGGAGTTCCCTTCGCTCTACTAGGAGGCTAATCTAGTTTTAGAAGGTGTCCTCTTCAGGCTCTATGGGCTCTGCTCCTCGGAGTCTCCATTTGAAGCCCTCCTATATCCTCCCAGGAGCCTACCCTGACTTGTGTCTCCAGCATGTTGCAGAGCTACCCACATCTTGTGTTTCTCTTTTCTGTACAGACCTTCTGTCCTCTTGTCTTCACTGTCTGCAAGTCTGATCTTCACCCTCTTAACTCTTTGCACCCAACTCCTTCCTACCTTGTTCCCTCTTTTAAGCCATTATCTCTGTCTAGTCTATCTCGCCTTCCAAGTCAAATTTAAGCATCCTCCTTTGTATCCTCCTTGTTATTTATCACTAAACAGAGAATTTTCATCAGTCTTGAATGACTGAGAAGTACTTTAAAAATGCTCAACTTCCTTAGTCATCAGGAAAATGCAAATCCAAAGGATTGTGAGATTCTATCTCACACCCATTGAATGGCTAAGATCAACATTTCAAGGGACAGTGCGTGCTGGCAAGGGTATGGAGAAAGGGGAACACTCCTCCATTGCAGATGGTGGTGTAAACTTATATAAATTTGGAAACCAATCTGGTGATTTATCAGAAAATTGGGAATAGATTTGTATTTAGACCTAGATATATCACTTTGGGGTAAATACCCAAAAGATACTTCCCCATACAGCAGGGACACTTGATCATCTATGTTCATAGCAGCTTTCTTCATAACAGTCATAATCTGCAAACAACCCATATGTCCCTCAACAAAAGAATGGATAAAGAAACTGTGGCACATTTACACAATGGAATACTATTCAGCTATTAAGAACAAACAGGCAAATAGATGGAATTAGAAAAGATTGTCCTAAGTAAGGTAACACAGAAGCAGAAAGACACACAGGGTATGTACCCACTTATAAGGGAATTTAGCCATATAGCACAGGATAAGCATATTCTATGACGCATAGACACAGAGATAATAAGTAACAAGAAGGATCCAAGGGAGAATGTTGATGTTTTTCAAGACAGGGTTGATCTGTGTATATCCTTGGCTGTCCTGGAACTTGCTTTGTAGACCAGGCTTGCCTCTAACTCCCAGAGGCCCGCCTAACTCTGCCTCCGACATGCTGGGATTAAAAGCATGTGCCTCTTGAGCTTTTGATCTTAGCCATTCTGATGGGTGTAAGGTGAAATCTTAGGGTTGTTTTGATTTGCATTTCCCTGATGGCTAATGAGGTTGAGCATTTCTTTAAGTGTTTCTCTGCCATTCAATATTCCTCTGCAGAGAATTCTCTGTTTAGTTCTGTAGCCCATTTTGTAATTGGATTACTTGATTTTTTGTTGTTTAACTTCCTGGAGAAAGGGGAACCCTCCTCCACTGCTGGTGGGAATGTAAGCTTGTACAACCACTCTGGAAATCAATCTAGCACTTTCTCAGACAACTAGGAATAGCGCTTCCTCAAGATCCAGCTATACCATTCCTAGGCATATATCCAAAAGATTCTCAAGTACACAATAAGGACATTTGCCCAACCATGTTTGTAGCAGCCTTATTTGTAACAGCCAGAAGCTGGAAACAGCCCAGATGCCCCTCAACTGAAGAATGGATACAGAAATTGTGGTACATCTATACAACTGAATATTACTCAGCAATAAAAAACAAGGATATCATGAAATTTACAGGTAAATGGTGGGATCTGGAAAAGATCATCCTGAGTGAGCTATCCCAGAAGCAGAAAGATGCACACGGTATATACTCACTCATATAGACATATAATATAGGATAAACCTACAAAAATCTGTACACCTAAAGAAACTAATCAAGAGCGAGGACTCTTGCTAAAATGCTCAATTCCTATTGAGAAAGGCAAAGAGGCTGGACATCAGAAGAATGAGAAAAGAGGGAACAAGTCAGGAGCCTGACACGGAGGACCTCTGAAAATCTCTGCCCTGCAGAGTATCAATGTAGATACTGAGACTCATGGGCAACCTTTGGGCAAAGTGCAGGGAATCTTAGGAAAGAAGTGGGAAACAGTAAGATCTGGAGAGGACAGGAACTCCATAAGGAGAGCAACAGAACCAAAATATCTGAGCACAGGGGTCTTTCCTGAGACTGCTATTCCAACCAAGGACAATGCATGGAGATAATCTAAGAACCCTGCACAGATGTAGCCCATGGCAGTTCAGTATCCAAGTGGGTTCCATTGTGATAGGAAGAGGGACTGTCTCTGAAATGAACTAATTGGTCTGGTCTTTAATTATCTCCCCCTGATGGGGAATTAGCATTACCAGTCCACCGAAGAGGACAAGGCAGTCACTCCTGATGAGACCTAATTGACTAGAATCAGAAGGAAGGAAAAGAAGCCCTCCCCTATCAGTGGACTTGGGGAGGGGCATGCATGCAGAGGGTGGAGGAAGGGAGGGATTGGGACTGGAGGAGGGAGGGAATCAAGGGGTGTGTGATACAAAGTGAGCAAAGTGTAATTAATAAAGAAAAATAAAATAAAAAAAAGCATGTGCCACCATGCCCGGCTCAAAACATTAATTATTGCAATATTTATTTATTTATTTATTTATTTATTTATTTATTTATTTATTTACTTATTTATTTTGAGCATCAGTTCCCCATGTCTTCCACTCTTCAACTCTTGGTAACTACAAGTCTAGCAGCTTCAACATAAAAATTTCTCATTGTGCAATGCCTCATGTAAGAAGATTTGTTCTGCACTTGGATGATTTGTTTACTTAGAGGCATGTTTATAGCTCATCTGTTTTGTCCTAAAACAACATATTTGCTCCTTTTACAGAACAGTACTGTAGTTTGCATTTCCCTGATGACTAAGGATATTGAGCATTTCTTTAAATGTTTCTCTGTCATTTGATATTCCTCTATTGAGAATTCTCTGCTTTGCTCTGTACCCCATTTTTAATTGGATTACTTGATTTGTTGCTTTTTAACTTCTTGAGTTCTTTATATATTCTAGGTATTAGCTTTCTGTCAGATATAGGTTGGTGAAGATATTTTCCCAGTCTGTAGGTTGTCATTTTGTTCTGATGACAGTGTTCTTTGCTTTACAGAAGGTTTTCAGTTTCATGAGGTCTTGTTTATTGATTGTTGATATAAGAGCATGAAGGGCTAAGATAAAAAACTCAATTCAAAATACATGCTGGAGAGGATGTGCAGAAAGGGGAACCCTCCTCCATTTCTGGTTGGAATGTAAACATATACAAACAATCAATCTGGAATAGTGCTACCTCTATAGACAATCAGGAATAGTGCTACCTCAAGATCCAATTATACCACTACTAGGCATATATCCAAAAGATCCTCAAGTATACAACAAGGACATTTGTTCAATAATGTTCATAGCAGCTTTATTCATAGTAGCCAGAATCTGGAAATAACCCATATGTCCCACAAATGAAGAAGGTATACAGAAATTGTGGTACATTTACACAATGGAATACTACTCAGCAATTAAAAACAAGAAAATCATAAAATTTGCAAGTAAATGCTGGGAACTAGAAAAGATCATCCTGAGTGAGGTATCTGAGAAGCAGAAAGACACACATGGTATATACTCACTTATTAGTGACTACTAGACATATACTATAAGATTAACATACTAAAATCTGTACACCTACAGAAACTAAGCAAGGAAGACCCTGGGTAAGATGCTCAATCCTCATTAAGAAAGGCAAATGGGATGGAAATAAGAAGAGGGAGAAAACAGAGAACAGGACAGAAGCCTACCACAGAGGACCTCTGAAAGACTCTACCCAACAGGGTTATCAAAGCAGTAGCTGAGACTCATAACCAAACTTTGGGCAGAGTGCAGGTAATCTGATGAAAGAAGAGGAAGATGAAAGACCTGGAAGGGACAGGAGGTCCACTAGAAGAGCAACAGTGTTAAAAAATCTGGGCACAGAGGTCTTTTCTGAGACTGATACTCCAACCAAGGACCATGCATGGAGATAACCTAGAACTCCTGCACAGATATAGCCCATGGCAGCTCAGTGTCCAAGTGAGGCTTTTTGATCACCTCCCTCTGAGGGGGTAAAAGCCTTACCAGGCCACAGAGAAAGACAATGCATCCAATCCTGATGATACCTAATAGGCTAGGGTCAGAAGGAATGGGAGGAGGACCTCCCTGATCAGTGGAGGAGAAGAAGGATAGTGGGATTGGGAGAGGATGGGGTAGGGGGCTACAGCTGGTATACAAAGGAAATAAATTGTTATTAATAAAAAAAGAACTGTAGAAATGCCATGTTTCGCTAATTTAGTAACATGTTGATGGACATTTCTCAAGAAATGTCATATAACTAGCCATCTGGCCTCATGTTATGCTGAAACCTATGAAAGTAGTTGGTTGAGCATAAAGATACTATGAAATCAACAAACCGTCATGAGAGTGATGGGTGGTCATAAAAAACGAGAAACATCACTGTGTTTCTCTCTCAGATGGCTGAATCTGCTTTTTGTCAGGGTGTTAAAAATTGTCCATGTTGCTTTTTGTCTATGTACTGTTCCTCAGCCCCAGGATCCTGCTTTGAATGCACTCTTCTAAGCTGCGGTTGCTAAGGAGCAATGGGTAAAACAATTTTATCACTGGCAGTTTGTCTTTGAAGTTTACATCAGGTCCTTACCTCACCTACTTCTTCTCTGCTGTGAGGTGAACAGCTACATGCTCCTGTGATAGTGTGTATATCCATAGAACCAAAGAAGAAAGCAAGCTAAGACAGACACAAAGCTCCAGCTCTATAAAGCAAAATATACCCTTTCTTGCTTAAGTTGTTCTGTCAGATATATTGACCATTGAGAGATGGGAAAGACAATTAAAGTTCTCTTGATGTCTTTTCCTTTGAGGGAAGAATTATGACCCCATATATAGGTGTAGTCAGAATAAATAGAAAAACAGAGTGATAAGGGATGTCAAAGACACATTTGTATGGAGAAAGATGAGATAAAATAAACTAGGAGTTTAAAGCAACATGATTATGCGTGACAATCCTTGCAAAAATGGTCAGTCTAAAATGGTAGGTCTGATGCTTCTACAACCTTAGTAGTTCTCAAAGGCCAGTGTGACACCACTCTCAGAAGGAATCAAAGAATTTTTAGATGTTATTCTCAGAGGGAGAATGAAAGGAAAAACAAAGTTATATCTAAATATAAAATTTTAGAGGTTTTCTCTTATTGCAAGTAATAAACTCCCTGAAAGGCCTCTGAGAGAATTATTGCCAAGAAAGTATTGCTGGAGGAGGGGGACTTAAAGATGAAATTCAAGAACATGATCACACACAGTTCTAGAAATGATTGCCCACCTGAAAATAACAAGATTTGATAAATTTTGTATATTCAGTGATCTAGAACATATAATAATAATTTATCAATGACTTAGTAATCAAGATAATCTTGACAGTTTACAGCATTTTAGGCTTCCTATGGATATAATATGAAAATTTATATATTTATGGCATTATTGATATGATATCCTCTATGATAGTACCATGTGCTTCTGTATTTATTTTAGAATGTGCTTTCACGGAGTGTCATTTTACTGTTGCAGTTTAAGGTAAGTGGGTTAACTAATGAATGATCACCAGAGTGACCGACTTAAGTTAAAACTAGAGAAGTGAGAATTCAGTGGCTGGCTCTTTGATCACCTCCCCCTGAGGGAGGAACACTCTTGCCAGGCCACATAGGAAGACAATACACCAGTCCTGATGTGATCTGATAGGCTAGGGTCAGAGGGAAGGGGAGGAGGACCTCCCCTATCAGTGGACTTGCAGAGGGGCATGGGCGGAGATGAGGGAGAGATTGGGATACCAAGTGAATAAACTAATTAATACAAAAATTAAAATTAAAAAAATCTAGAGAAGTGGGTGAGATACCTCTCATAAAGTCTCGCATGTTCAGGGTGGTATGGTGTGGTGGTTTGAATGACACACACACACACACACACAAGAAAATGGAACTGCTTGAAGAGTTTAGAAGGATTGGGAGGTGTGGCCTTGTTGGAAGAACTGTGTCACTGGGGTGAGGACTTTGAGGTTTTAAAAGCCCAATGTAGGTCCAATCTCTCTATCTGCCTCTCTTTCCCTGTGCTTGCATTTGAGGATATAAGTCTCTGATTCTTTCCCTGCATCATGCCTACCTGCCGCCATGTTTCTGCTATGTTGTAATGGCTTAAGCCCCTGAAACTGTAAACAAGCCCCAAATTAAATGCTTTCTTTTTATAAGAGTTTCTGTAGTCATGGTGTCTCTTCACAGTAATAGAACAGTGACTAAGCCATATAGCAATAGAGGCAAGATAGGTCTTTGAAATTTTAAGCAAGATACAAAAGCAGAGAAAAACAAAGCATGATAATAATTATGGATGGATGAGGGAGGGAACTGGAATGGGAGGATGTTGTGGGGAGAAGCATGGAAAATCAGGAGGGTCATCTAACCTAGGTGACCCTTGAGGGATCGTGTAGAAACCTAGTACAGTAGAAGCTTCCTAAAATATGTACATGCATGAAGGCTATCTAAATGAAATCACCAAAATAATGGGGAAGACAGAGCCCCACATGGACATCACTTGTCACCAACTGAAACTTACAGAACAGAGAGTGAGAATGTGTTTCATCTAACTGAGTTGTTGGCCAAAGGTTTCCGTGGTAACCCCCAAACTACTCAGGCTATTGTCAAGGCTACTGGTTGCTCCATACAAAGTGATGGAAATGTCCCATTTCTGAAGACAGCACTGACACAAACCTGAACACAGAGAACTTCAGCTGGTGCCTGCTTAGAGCCTTCCTTCCTACAGACTCATGTTCATGGTTCTGGATGGTACCCTCCATGCTGTCAGGGAATGAAGGTAAACACCAACCCAGCTATAAGTCTTTTGATCTACAGTGGTGACCCCCCCTGCAAAATATGCTGGTATAATTGTGTCACAAGACTAGTCTGCACTAGATGGAGTTCAAAAGCTCAGGGAGAGGTGGACACTCCATAACCCAGGAGCTAGGTCCAAGTGATAACTACTTCAAAATGAAAGATTAATTTTCTTGAAGGAAGTCAGACCTACTGAGGAGACCACTGGTAAAGGCAGGCCCCATGCCTAGCAGTAGGTGGCTAACACAAGTGAACTCAATTGCATATTTGAAGGTTCTTTTCATCATAATGTTGTGACAGGGCATTTTTTTTTTTTGTAACTTTACGGGCTCTTTGGTTATACACTGTGCCTAAAGATTTTCTGCTATTTTGCAATTACTATGTGTGCAAACCTGTGTGTCTTTGCATCTATATGCGTTCCTGGTGCTTTCTATTTGGTTCCTGTGTGTGTGTGTGTGTGTGTGTGTGTGTGTGTGTGCATCTATGTGTGTGTATGTATGTGTGTTTGTGTGTACATGCACACATGCGTGTGTATGCATGTCTGCTATTCCAACTCAGTTGTTTTATTTTATTGTATCAGGATTTCTTATATGTGTGTTTGTTTTTTAAGAAGAGACAGAAAAGGAATAGTTCTGGATGGGAGGGTAGGTGGGGAGAAACTGAGATGATTGGAGTAGGGGAACAGTAATAAGAATATATTGTATGACAAAATATTTTCAATGAGAGAAAAAATTATTAGAAAAAATAAGACAAAAACAAACAAACAAACACACAAAAACAAAGAGACAGCAAAACAGAATTGGCTGAGTAGAGAGCTGGAGAAGATTATGAAGAGTTGGGGCAGGAAAAACATGATTCAATATATTATATGAAAATACATTTAAATTTTAAAACATTTGAAAATAAAAAAAATGAGATGAAACTCTACAAAGACCTAAACAGAAAGTGGCAGTTTCTCTGCCTGCATATCATTAGCAAATTAAGACATTTACCAAGAGACTTTCTTAGTGCCCTGTGCCTGAAAGAAACACATTCTCTCTCATTTACTTGTTTACTTAATAGCCAGAGAATGTAATAACCATCTCCCGAAGGTTGAGGGTCCTCAAACGCTCAAAGTAGCTGGATTATATGGAGCGGAATTTTAAATGTTTGTCATTGTTTTATCTAGTGATCTTACCCAATCTACATGAAATAAATGATCCATAATTAATATCAATGGTTATCTTTTATGTTAAGTATACAATCAGCAAATACATTTTAAAACAGATACAAGGAGAAAATATCTTCAGCATCTTTAAGATGTGTCTTACAAAAGTTTCTTGTCATCCAAAAGAATGAGCCCTGGCTATTTGTGGCTGGATACTTTATATGAGAAATTAGGTAGTGACTGCAAAGCATATGAACATTATGGAAACTTCACAGACTTCCAAGAAATATAATTGTTGATTTAACAAAGTGCTGCAACAAAATTAAAACCCACGAAAGCTCATAGTCAATGTCCTTTCTCATAAAGATGAAAATTAAGCAGGACATGAATATACATGAATATACAAATCTAAAATTAAGCAGGACATGAATATACATGAATATACAAATCTAAGCGTGGCTGTATGCAAACACCAGGGGCTAAAGGGGCGAGTGACCCAGCATTGTCCATGTTTGTTCTGACGATTAAAACTTCACAGAAAAGAAACAAGCTCCCAATTGACAACTTCCTGATGGTCAGTTCCCAACAGGACCACAAAATTCTTTTTGGTGGAAGTAATAATTGTTGGCATAATGTCCAATTAATTCTTAGACATTATGGGTTTTCCAGGTACAGAAAGAAAAATGCTGCTTGATTTTACTTCTGTGAAATACCACTAACAGTTGTTTTTTTTTTTTTTTTCTCACAGAAGCAGAAGTTAAGGTAGAGGATTCAGAACTGGATGATAGAAGATAAAATGGAGTTTTTCATTAGATATGAAATTGTTTTGCAAAACACAGGTGTTTTATAAATTCATCATATCATATACTGTCTGTGATTAAAAATGATACTCTACATTTAATATTTGAAGTAAAAGATATGTTCTTAAGCTTTCTTCGTGAATTTTGTTATTACCTATTGTTATTAGCATGGCTGCTTGAATAGGGAACCTCATTCTATTTCTCAGGTTTGTCACAGAGCATGTGCTCGGTGTAAAAGGAACTTTTATTCAACTGTTTCAGTTTCAGAGGCTTACTGCCTCTGTCTGCTCACCTAGGCCTAGTCCTGCAAGCTTCAAGCTTCCATACAATCTCACCTACACCTAGAATGTTTCCAGCCTCTGAGACATATTGCTTGATAACATCACCTTTTCTGGTTATGTTTTGTTTCTTTTTTGTTGTTGTTGTTGTTGTTTTCTTTTCTGAGCACTAGGCTGGCTGGTTCAAACTCAGCTCTTCTGGCTCAAACTCCTTTCAGTGCTGATTTTCTCAATCTGCTCTAATCTCCTTGCGCCTTCTCATTCTTTGACTAATTCAGTGGTCTTCACCTTAATTCTCTCTCTGTAACCCACCTTTCTATCACCGTTCCAGTAAAGCTACCTCATCTCTCTCTCTCTCTCTCTCTCTCCATTGCTGCTTAAATAGCTTCCCTTCCCTATCTCTTCTCCTGTGCGTTGGGCATATCCTATTCTGTCAAGTCATTCTCTGATTGGTCATCTTTTCTGCCACTCAGACATCACTTGTAAACATGGGTGCTTCCTTTTACAAACTATATTTACCTTCCTTTGGGATCAAAGGTATGTACCACCATGCCTAGACCTGACGTTGAGAGAGATTACTGACTTTAATAGTAGACATTACTAGCAATTTTTATTTATTAAAACATCTACCATCTCTGGCTCTTAGGATAGATATGTCCACCTCTTCTTCCACATAGAAACCTGAGCTTTGAGGGGAGGCTTTTGATAAAGATGTCCTGTTTAGGGCTGAGTGTTCCAAAATCTCTCCCTCTGCCTAACTGTAGCTTTCTATGTTAACTATCATCTAATGAAAGAAGAAGCTTCCCTGGGGAAGTCTGAATGAAGTTCTGCCTTATGAGTATAGCAATATGTCACCAGGATTTGATTTTATTGTTGTGTTGCTTTAGCAGAACAATAGTAATAGGTTTTACTCTAGGTCCATGACCTATCTTTCTCAAGTTACTTTGGTCTTAACACCTACCAATTTCAATGTTAGGGTACTATTTTTCTCTCTACTACTTCATCACGTCTGAGACTCTGATGCTTTTGTTTTTATCATTGACACTTTGTTAGATAGACCTTCTGCAAATGTACCAGGCAGCCTTCAAATGATCCACGATGAGGTAATATTTCATATGCCTGACGTCCTTTCAGCAAAGAATGGAAAGAAAAGCCACACATGTTTTTCATACTTTCTATCTAAGTGTAGCCTTGAGATAACTGAAAAAAGATGAATGTTTGTGATTTCTGGATGAGCTCTGTCTTCCTGCTGTAGTTGAGTTAGGAAAAAGGTAGATGAGAACAGCCACCTAGAAATGAATGATTGAGAAGAAATTTTGTCCATGGGAATATGTGTCTTATGCCTGCTTAATCCTATACTGTTATATGATGGAAATGATATATATCTACATTTATCTATACATTTTGCTTTATATATGTATAATCTAATTTATATAAGTGCATATGTTCATATTTATCAGAGCCAAGACAGTGTTACATGTACACACACACACACACACATATGTGTATATATATATATATATATATATATACATATATACATCTGTTAAATATGTTATATGTATATAACATAGTCAGGTATATATAATCTATTTATATATTTATTTTTCTTTGTGTTTAAGTATATTTTCTTAGTAAAATTACTGGTATTATTATCTTTTTTTTGTTTTCAATTCTTAGTAAAACACACCCAAAACCCCTTAATTCCTTATCATAGTATGTTTCTTTTGTCCCTACAAAAACAAAATAATGCTGTATGGTTTTACACATGTATATGTGCTTATATCCACACATTGTAACCTTTCCATCTTCCACATACTAACCTCACTGTGGTCCCTTCATGCGCTCATACCACCTACTACACACACATGAACACACACTGTGTTTTGCATATGAGGTGAGAGGACAAAATCTTTCATTACTTCTCTTTCTGTGTCTGATTTATGTTACTATAAACATGCCCACATGTATTCATTTTCCTAGAATTTTATTTTTTTTTTCTCACGCTCTAGCCTTCTTTATAGCCTCTGAGCTCTGCTTACTGTCTTTATAGTTTGTGGCTTATAAATTCATCTTTTTATAAATTCATTTTATGTAAGTATACTTGATTGTTAAATAAGTGTGTCTAATAGATTGGCTCTAAGACAGAAGAATCAAGGAAATATTTGCACTATTGATCACAAGAAACACAGCTTGCAGTTCAGCCTTTAATTAATAGTCAATGTTAAATACATGTGAGTGAACAGATGTGTACGGACTATGAATAAAAATAGAGAAATAAATTGAGAATATCTTTTAAATTATTCTTTGCAAAATTCTATTTTTCCTAAAATCTCAGGGATAACCACAGTAGGATTTAATTACAATAAAATTGATTTTTAGTTACCATAAAATAGATTGGGCTGAAACTGGCTACAGTTGGACTTTGGAAACACCCCCAATGGTTCCACAGTGCAGCCAAATTGAGAATGACTACCATAAAGGTGTTCTAGAAAAATGGAGCCATCTGTCAAAGCTGATCAAGCATTTCAACTGAGATATTTTGAGATTTAAGATTGTAGCCATCTATCAGATATTTGGACTACTTTACTGACAAAATGGATAGGATAACAAAATTTTAGGGAGAAAAAAAATTCATTAGCAGTGAAATGAATTACAGCTGTGATCTCACTGTATAGACTGTAAAACAAGGTAGACACAAATTAAGCCTGAATGATACTTCAAGGAAATGCAAGAGGATGCAAAACTCACAACTTAAGTCTTGAACAAGATACTTGACATGGAAACCTGGGAAATGCTTTTACTCTGGTCATGTCAACAACCATTATAGCCTTAGTGAGGTGACACATAGATACTTCACTCCCTTGGAAAGCCTTTGTAAACTTGTAAAGGTGGTGGACAGTCGAATTACTTGCAACTTGCTAACTGAACAACACATATAGACACAGGACACATTTAGGGTCTATTCTGTACCTTCCCTTGGCAATTTGATGGAACCACTGTGGAGGTAGGGCTATAGTAATTGCATATTTCCTGGTATATTTTGGATTTTCTCATACTTTTCCACTCAGTAAAGCAATGCCAATATAGGTCTGCTTCTGAACTAGTCCCTGGCCATACTATTATAAATAAAACCATAGTCTCAGCATTTGTAACTGATGGAAGTCTGTCCTCTGTGACCTAGAGCTACTTTTTAACAATGAATCATCTTATATATAATTGGAAACTGAAAATCAACTTCAACATGTATTCTACAAAATTCTTAATATAGACAGCTAGAATGTGTTTACTTTCCTTTGGGCTACATAATAAAAATAGTTGAAGTGGCATCTTTTTCTTTTCAAGTGATGAGAATTATCTCTTTCCTGGCAAGTAGCATAAGCTTATCTGTTATAATTTTAGATCTCAGCAAACATGTTTCTTTTTATGTACCTAATAGATCCTCTAAGCAGTGATTAGTTGAAGGTAAACTCTAGCATTCAGTTTTAACCTGATTATAAAAATAATAGATTCATGACATAGATATTAGCTCACATATCTACAGATATTTGCGATTGACAACCATTGAAAAATAAGTAATATTTATTTACTCATGTCAGCAAAACACCATTTAATATAACTTTTTTATAATTTAATGCCTTAATTATTTTATGTAAGTATAAAATAATCATTTTATTTTCCGTCAAAATGTAATGCTTTTCTAGATAAAATGATTAACAACTAAAAATATCTGAATAATTGTGAGTATAAATAAATTCTACCTTAGATGGTTATTGTAGCTAGTAACATATCATCTATGAAAAAAGAGGGGAGAAATAGGGTGAGGAGGGAGTGAAAGAGAGGAGGAAGGGGGCTGTAAAGAGATTAAATTAATAAACAAATGGAGAAAGCAAATAAGTGTCATATAATCAAAAGAGGATACTTTGGTAAAATATTCAAATGACATAGTCACCTGATAGGAAAATCTCATATAGAAGTCTAGTCACAATATCCTGCGTTTTACAACTTCAATATAGAAGGCTGGAGAGATGGCTTAGCTGTTAAACATATTGGCTGCTCTTCCAGAGAATCAGGAAAAAAAATCTGGACTCAGAAGTCCTTTCTGAGACTGATACTCCAAACAAGGAGACCTAGAACCCCTGATCAGATGTAGCCTATGGGAACTCAGTGTCCAAGTAGGTTCCCCAGTAATGGGAACAGGGACTGTCTCTGACATGAACTCAGCGGCTGGCTCTTTGTGACCTCCCCCTGAGGGGAGAGCAGCCTTACCAGGACGTAGAGTAAGACAGTGCAGCCAGTCCTGATGAGACTTGATAGACGAGGGTCAGATGGAAGGGGAGGAGGACCTCCCCTATCAGTGGATTTGGGGAGGAATATGGGAAGAGATGAGGGAGAGAGGGTGGGAATGGGAGGGAATGAAGGAGGGGCTACAACTGAGACACAGAGTCAATAAACTGTAATTAATAAAACAGTAAATAAATTTAAAAAATCTCCTCCCCACTAAAGCAAACCAAACCAACCAAACAAACAAACAAACATGAATGAAGGAAAGGAAGAAAAGAAAGGTGTGGGGCTTTGCTGGATTAGGTTGGAGTCTGCTGTCTCTGTACAGCTATTTGTTTTCATGCAGTCTAAGATGGTAGACTAGCTTTTCTCAGCAGGGTTCTAAAAGTCTCCCCTGATCTGGGTGATCTCAGAGCTTGTAAGGAGCATCACATGCACCTCAGGGAAAACTTTAGACTAGACCCTTTCCTGATAAGGAAATTGGTCCAACAAGCATCTGAGAATTCCCAGAAATGCTCCACCCTGCTAAGGATCTTAGTCTTCAGCAGTGGCCTCCAAATGCACTGAAGAGATATTCCCCTCACCTGTAGGATACTTGGGTTCGATGTTCTCCCTCCTGTGATAAGATCATTCTCCTGCATGGAAAAGGTGGCACTGTGCTACTACATGTAAGTCAAATATCTCTAAGCCCCTGACCCCATCGAATTAAACATATTCACCCTTGGAATCCCTCCCACTGGGCAAAGGTTTATAAATCCCTGATTTTAAATAAAGCTGCTGGGGTTACATGCTCCATGATACCATCAGTCTTCCACTATGGCCCCCTGATAATCTTCATTTATCCACCCCTGGGCCCAATCTCACCAAGCCTGCCCTTTGGCCCACTGGGTCTGGGCCTTACCAGGCCTGTGTCTTGGTTGCAAGCCAACTAGGCATGGGTTTTTGCCCATACCTCTGCTCTGCTTAGCAAAGTAGCTATTAACACTTTTGTATCGCAATAGGCTCTGGAATACTACAGTCTCTGGAACGCCCGAGTTTTCACCGCCACTGACAATCTCATTCTAAAAGAGCTAAACTTTAACACTCCATGGAAAACCCTTTTCCACACCCCAGTCTAGCGCTTGAGTGCCTTGCCTAAAGTGCTCTAGCCACCCCTGAGAGAAACGTGTGCCCTGTTTTCCAACTGAAGCCATCCCCAGACCCCTGCAGAAATCCAGGCCCCTGCCTAAAAGAGAAGGACAGAAAGGTGTATTTGGCAGCCCAAATATAAATTTTGTAGCTAAGGAAAAAAAGTGGCACCATCATTTTAGTAACAAATGATGGTCTAATCGTGCAGGTTTCCATCCAGTTTAAGTGTGTATGTGTATAATACACGTTTAACAAATACTACATCAATGGTATATTCAGGATCTTACTGTTTCTAAGTGTCAGCAGCGTGGTGCCTAGCGTTTGATGTCACTGGGAAGTGATGTAATCTTTGTGGTGTGGGCTTTTGGGAAGGAAACACGGACAGTGAGGTGTGCCCTTCTAGGAAATGTTGAAATTCTGGTTTCTTTTTTCTACTTTTCCTTCCAAGTCTGACCTTCTCTGCAACATTTTCTGGGGAAGATGTACCAGTGCCTTACCAAAAGCAAAAAGGTGACTTTGATGACTGACCATAGGCTAAAATCTATGAAATTATGAGTCAGAGTACATTTTTCCTATTTAAGACTTGATTGTCTCCGCTATTATAGTGACTGAAAGCTTCCACAATCAATGAAAGCAATGTCTGAAAGTTACATTGTCAGCAAAACATGAATGATCTTACTCAAATATATAACACTTCAAATAAGAATTTATTGTTTAAGGAATTATAATTTCACACCATATAGTAATAGTACTATTACATATAACTATTTAAAATTAAATTGTATGCTATATAATATTAAAATGCAATGTATCATAATTAGAATAAAAAATAAATACATAGGGATTTAAAATTTATTGAGTTAACATCTTCAATTCATGAAAAGTAATGTGGAATACATGGGCCTTTGAATCCTAACAATGTATCAATTTCCAAAACAATACTTATGATATTTTAGATTGAAGTATATGAACACAGTTTCTGAGAATGCCTTGTCTCATCAGCAAAATATACTGTCAAGGTTTTCAATAAAATTATTCTCAACAATCAATTGAATGGAAGGATAACTGCAGTGTGTCTTCACAAAAATGCAATGTATAAGAGAATAAATGGAATTATGGTCATGTCTATATCTACATAAGATGTTATCAGAGTAAATTTAAGCATTCGCCATGTCAGTTGTGAGGTTTAGAAGCTGAGGAAATCCCTGGGCACTCAGATTACACTCTATCTGTTCTCCTCAAGCAACAAATACAAGATGATAATAAGGCATTAGAAACTGTCTCTAGGAGGGATGGCTCAGTGGGTCAAATTCCTGATGATCTTTCTGCAGACCTAGTTTAGTTTCCCACTCCCATGCCAGGTGGTTCCCAACCATCTGTAACTTCAGCTGTGGGGGATCCAGCACTCTGGGGCCTCCAAGGCTACGTGCACTCAAGTTAAAAATAATGCTGACCAGGTTTTGAGATATTTCATAGCCATTTTCCTTCTTTTTTAAAAAATGTAATTTTATTTACATGTTTATTTATTACAATTTATTCACTTTGTGTCTCCACTGCAGCCTCCTCCCTCCCTCTTCTCCCCCTATGCCCTTTCCCTAGTCCCCTGATAGGGGGCACTTCCTCCCCTTCTTCCTGAGCCTTGCTTACCAGGCCTCATCAAGGCTGGCTATATCATCTTCCTCTGTGGGCAGAGTGCCAGAATCCCTGTGGAAGAAGCAAGAGACAGAAAGACCTGAAGGAAACAGGAGCTCTACCAGGAGAACAACAGAGCCAAAATAGCTGTGCCCAGGAGGACGGCAGAGATAAATACTCCAACCAAGTACCATACATGGAGAGGAACTAGACCCCCTGTTGAAAGGAAGCCCATTGGCTGCTCAGTTTCCAAGTGGGGCAACCTAGCCAGCCCACTGAGGAAGAGGATCCTGGCAGTCCTGATGGGACCTGATAGGCTAGGGTCAGACAATAGGGGAGGAAGGCTTCCCCTATCAGTGGACTAGGGAAGCAGGATAGGGAAGGAAGAGGGAGGAAGAAGATGAGTGAGGAGGCTACAAGTGAATAAACTGTAAATATAATAATAATAACAATAATAGTGACAGTGATAGTAACGATAATAAGGTCTTAGTGAAATCTGAAGTTACGAGTTAGCAGTAGGTGGTTCTTTTTTTAAATCAGTCATTTGCTTCTATTGACTCTTAGATTTTTTATTTATTTGTATAGTCTGGATATTAAACTTCTGTCTGGTGTATAGGTGGTAAATATTCTTTCCCATTCTCTGGGTTTCCTCTTCATGGAGTTATTTCCTTAGCAGTGCAAAAGCTTTTATAGCTTCCCGAAGTCCCAGTTGTCAATTGTTGAACTTAGTTCTTGGGCAAATGGAGTCCTAATCAAGAAGTTCTTTCATACACCTATAACATGTAGGAAACTGCTTATGAGTTATTCTAGAATTTTCAGTGTTTTAGGTTTCAGGGCATCCATTTATGTGCTCTTTTTATTGTTGTATACCTTCAACTTTTTTTATACCTTTATTTTAATTTGGAGTTTCAATATATATTATTTTATTCTAAATATGTGTCCAAACTAAAAATTAAAAGTAATGAAAATAATTTTTTTGAAGATTAAGAGAAAAGAAGACACTTGTGAGTCTTGATATTTCTAGTCTAAGGTACAGGATTATGATTCAACGTTACCTTTTGGTAAGCCTTTCATTTTTAACACTGAGCCTAATAATTATATAAAATGTAAAAGAAATTCCTATGACCTTATATGAAACATTTTTGGGGTTTTAAAACGTGAGGCATTTCCAAAGGTTTTCACCTATCTATGTATCTAATTAGCTCTTCTGGGTCACTGAGAATGAAATATCTTTTTCAGGATTCAAAATTTAAAGTTGGAGACTTAATTTTAAATGATAGATAAAACTTTTCCAATAAAACTTTAGTTTTCAACGTAAAATGAAACACTTGAGAATCTGTAGGCAAATTATTATGCTAAATGAGAGGCACCTGTCAATGTTTTAAAATATTCCACTGCGGGTAATTGAGATTACAAGAGCTAACACTGAATTTTCTTTGCATATAGTATGAAAAGAACAAAATTTGAACAAGATAAATAATGGAGACACAGCAATGTCAGTTTCTTTTTGACACATTATTACTGTGTATCTTATATAATATTATATTTTTTAATATAAAGAGAGAAAATTGAAAAATAAAACCTGTCTCTGCTTGTGGCATAGAATAAAATCTATTCTTGGCTTTATGAAGATAATGGTCCTGTGTTGTGGATATAAACATGATTTTCTTTTGGTTCCAGGTGTGGGATGTGGGACTGGTTCAGATAGTCCACAGCAGCAGACTTATTTGCTTTGTCCTGGCTCTGAAAGAGCTCTTTGCCAGCTGCAGATACTTTGAACTGGAGGACTCTGAAGAGAGAATAAACGCCAGAGACCAGAGTGGAGATAGAAGAACAAGGCTGCCCCTGCTTCCAACTTGCTGCTCCTAGTTGCTGTTGTGAAACAAGTTGGAGATCTACTGAAATGAGGACTGGACTGGCTCCAAAGAACCCAACAACCCTAACTAGCAGGAAGCAGCTAAGAATGAACTGTACCCCCTCTCCCACTAATCCTTTCCCTCTCCTAACTGGGGTGTTGGAAGGGATTTGGGTGGAGCAAGGAGAAAAGGATATAGAAAAGCAAACAAAAGAGTATTTGAAAAGTGAACGCCAACAGTCCTGTCCCTACCAACATTCATTCTTCACCTGCAGAACATCACTAGCTTAGCCATATGTTCTTGCAACTTTATAAAAAGTATTCATTGAAATGCATCCACATATATGTATTATAATCTACTTGTTAACTGAGTTATAATCTGACTGTGCGTTCTGTCTTCTACTTATTAAGTGTGATGACTTATTTGTGTTAGAGACTCTTTGCCATCAGCTTAAATGTTCATAAGTGGAAATTTATGTACAGGCAATAATTAGATAACACTTAACACATATCACTACCCATTATAATTACACTGGACATTATTTCTTTCAGTGTCCTTTTTTGCTTATCTTATTTGATAATGTACTTATAAGAATGAACCTAATTAACACAAGTCTCTAAAAATTTGGTCCTAGGAAGATTCAAGTAATAGGGGTAATTCTAACAGACTTTCTGATGCTTTGGGTTGGTTATATCTCTCTACGCATGACTTGGAACCTTAGGACAATCCTTGCTCGCTGGCTTTTTTTGTTAGACGCTGATTTCTTTTTGGAAATCATCTGGAATCAGCAGAGTGTATTTCCTTTTGAGATGGGCATTCTACCAGTAATTTACCAGTTACTCCTCACATTCTTTAATATTCATGTCATGAGACTGAACACATGCTGTCACTACCAATCATCTTGTGTGTGAAATAAAAGAGACAGGTTGAACACCCAGGAGAGGCAAACCCAGCAGGCAGGTTTCTTAACTGCTTTGGGCTCTGCAGACTTCCAGCACTAGGGGGCAGTAGGGCGGTGCTAATGTGTTCCTTCTATGCTTCTGGTCTACTGCACAGCCTGGAAGTGTTCAGGGGAAGAGATTCCATCAGCAGAGAGAAAAGAGAATTATTCCATATGATCTGGTGCTGAAAGCTTCAATAAATATGTCCAACAAAATTAAATAAGCTCAATCACCTAATATTTTGAGATTCTGGAGTTTTCTTTTTCTTTTTCTTTCTTTTTTTTAATACCCCTTTTCTTTCTTTTCTTTTTTTATTTATTTTATTTTTCTTTACTAACTACACTTTACTCACTTTGTATCCCCCCCATGGTTTCCTTCCTCCTCCTGTCCCAATTCCTCCCTTCCTCCACCCTCTGCATGCATGCCCCTTCCCAAGTCCACTGATAGGGGAGGGCTTCTTTTCATTCCTTCTGATCCTAGTCAATTAGGTCTCATCAGGAGTGGCTGCCTTGTCCTCTTCAGTGGCCTGGTAATGCTGCTTCCCCCTCAGGGGAAGGTAATTAAAGAGCAGGGCAATCAGTTCATTTCAGAGACAGTCCCTCTTCCTATCACAATGGAACCCACTTGGATACTGAACTGCCATGGACTACATCTGTGCAGGGGTCTTAGGTTATCTCCATGCATTGTCCTTGGTTGGAATAGCAGTCTCAGGAAAGACCCCTGTGCTCAGATTTTTTTTGGTTCTGTTGCTCTCCTTATGGAGTTCCTGTCCTCTCCAGATCTTACTGTTTC
>REGO01000169.1:467905-488856 GCA_010120015.1 Rhombomys opimus | reverse complement strand
ATACCACTGCTAGGTATATACCAAAACTTTGCTCAAGTACACAAAAGGGATACTTGCTCAACCATGTTTATAGCAGTTTTATTTGTAATAGCCAGAACCTGGAAACAACCCAGATGTCCATCAACAGAGGAATGGATACAGAAATTGTGGTATTTTTACACAATGGAATACTACTCAGCAATCAAAAAGGAGGAAATCATGAAATTTGCAGGCAAATGGTGGGATCTAGAAAACATCATTCTGAGTGAAATATCCTAGGAGAAAGACAAACATGGTATATACTTACTTATATAGACCTATAAGATAGGATAAACCTAATGAAATCCATACACCTAAAAAAGATAATCAAGAGAGCAGACATGGGGTAAGATGATTAATTCTCATTTAGAAAGACAGTTGGGATGCACATTGAGCTTATGACAGGAGTCTACTGAAGGCATCTGAAAGACTCTAACTAGCAGTGTTTTCAAAGCAGATACAAAGGCTCATAACCAAACCTTTGGCAGAGTACAGGGAATCATGTGAAAGAAGGGGGAGTTAGTCTGATGGGGAAACGATAGGAGCTCCAGAAGGACCAAATATATCTGGGCACAGGGTCTTTTCTGAGACTGACATTCAACCAAGGACCATGTATGGATATAACCTAGAACCTCTGCTCAGATGTAGCCCGTGATAGCTCTGTAACCAATTGGTTTCCTATAATAAGGGGAACAAGGACTTTTTCTAACAGGAACTCAATGGCTGGCTCATTGACCTCCCCACTTCCCAAGGGTGGAGCAGTCCTGTTAGGCCACAGAGGAGGACTTTGCAGCCAGTCCTGAAGATACCTGATAAAACAGGATCAGATGAATGGGGAGGAGGTCCCCCCATCAGTGGACTTGGAAAGGGGCAGGGGGGAGATGAGGGAGGGAGGGTGGGATTGGGAGGGAATGAGGGAGCAGGATACAGCTGGGATACAGAGTTAATAAAATATAACTGATAAGAAAACAATAAAATTAAAAAAAAAGAAAATAATTTCTGGGCCTTAGAGGAGGGAATCTTCTTTTTCCTCTATTCCTATTATTGTTAGGTTTTGTCTCTTTATGTTGTCTTGGATTTCTTGGATGATTTGTGTGAGGAATTTTTTAGATTTATTATTTTCTTTGACATATACATCGATTTCTTCCATTGTATCTTCCACACCTGAGATTCTTTCTTCCATCTCTTGTAGTCTGTTGGTTATGCTTACCTCTGTAGTGTCTGTTTTCTTTCCTAGGTTCTACCTCTCTGTGATTTCCTCTGTTTGTGTTTTCTTTAATTCTTCCAATTCTATCTTCAGATCTTGAACCGTTTTATTGATTTCCTTCACCTGTCTGACTGTATTTTCCTGTTTTTCCTTCAATTCCTTCAGCTGTTTCTTTGAACATTCCTCTGTTACTGTTATTTCATTCAGTGACACAGACTGCTTTGCTCCATCTTCCTGTATTTCTTTAGGGATGACCATAATCTGTTTTATTATATCTTTCCCTAATTCTTTTCGTATTTTAATTACTTCCTCCATTAACCTCTTCATTAACATAGATGTAAGGTCAACTTCTTGAATTTCACTTATGTTAGGGCGTCCAGGACTACTTGCCCCTGGATAACTGGGTTCTGGGGATGCCATGTTGTTTTGCCTTTTGTTGGTTGTGCTTTTTCGCTGGCCTCTACCCAACTCTCTGTCTTAGGTTTTGTCTTAATTTATGGTGCCTGCTGATTCCTGGGGAGGGGAGAATCCACTTGGCAGGGTTCTGAAGTTCTCCTCTGCTTTTTGGGTATGGTCAACTGAAGAGTTGTGCTTCTCAGAAATTTTCACAGTTCACTTCAGGTGTATGGACCTGTATGGTAACTATGGTATTCAGGAAAGCTCTCCTCTCCTCATGAAAGGTCCTGGTGATGGCTGTCCTGCTGCTGGGTTTCTTGCTCTGAATTTAGTGAGCAGCAGCTGTTGCTCTTAAGGTGTAATTTTTGGGTGCAGCCCTCTTGAAGGACCAGGGATTCCCACAGTTTTGTCAATCTAGCTAGGGGTAACTGGTTGATCCTTGGCACAGTATCTGAGGGCTGCTGTAATGGCTCTCTGGCTTTTGTAGGTCTGAGAATGCAGCTGTGTGCCCCAGTGCCCTAGTGGTATTCAATAATGGCGGGTGAGCACAGTGCTTCTGCCTGCAGTAGAAGGCTAGAGCCTAGAGTCTGCGTGAATCCAGAAAGTCTTTTGGTGCTGGGTGTCCTGAGCTTTAGACTTGATGATCCCCCCTGCTGTGGGGTTTCTTCCTGACAGGGACACCCAGTCTTTGCTTTGGGGACCGCCATTCTGTCTGGGATAGTGAGTAGAACCTGCAGGCACAGATGCATGTGTCTCTGCCTTTCTGGCCTTTGGGAGCCTGGGCGTCTGCCTAAACTGGGTAATTTTTCCAGAGACGTTTTCTGGGTGATGGTATCAGCTGAGTGCTCTGAGATCAGACCAGCTGTTTCCCTCCCTGTGGGTTTGCACCCGACAGTGAAATTCAGTCCCTGGGGCCCACAGTTCTATCTGAGGCAGCGAATCAGGTGCACAGGCAGTTCTCTGTGCTGGTGCCTGGGTCCCCGGCTCTGGCTCTGGGCTGGCTCCTAGGGTGCCCGTGGAACCCGAGTCTTTTCTAGGGGATGTCTGGGTGACCTAAGGTCCGTCCCAATCATTTCCTGCACCGTGGGGTTATGTCTCAACTGGAAATTTTAGTCTCTGATGTTGTGGTGTGCACAGTTCAGTCTGGGACAGTGACCAGAGCCTGCTGGCATGTGGCTCTGGCCTGGTGACCAAGAGCCTGGCGGAATTGGGATCTCTTCCTCGGTTTAGCCGGGTGAGTTAAAGCTGATTGGATCCCCCACCGTGGGGTATCCTCTCACCTGGGAAACACAATCACTTGTGTTTTATGGCCTCGAGTTCTGATTGCTAGTCACTGTGCTGATCCTGCTGTGCTGCTGGTCAGAATGAGAGTCCTCCAGGCGCCACCATATTGCCCCACTCCAGGATTCTGAAGTTTTATTAATTAAAGTAGTATAATAACTGATGTGAAACAATGAAAGAGGGGATCTTATTTGAAGTTGGTCAATTCTTAAAACATTGTGTACTTATGATTATTCTCAAAAAGTCATATTTTATGTTATAGAGTTATTAATTTTATATAGTATTTAGAAATGACAAAAGTATTATAATAGAGTAGTAAGCTGGTTTCTAGGGGCTTTAAATGGAAGGGAGAGGACTTGCCAGCACAGAATCTGCTCACAGTTCAGACTGAGTTAGTTATAGTATAGCTATAGCTAACATGAAGTTGTCCCAGAAATAAAACTTTTACTGTAAACATATTAATAAAATAGATAGATGCATGTTGCATATTGCCAAGTCATTTAAAATGCTCAATAAATTATTGCTATTTGATCACTGTAAAATTTACTTATAACTGTATCATAGTTATAGTGTCACCCTGAAGTGATTAAAAACTAAACAACCTAAAGGAATAGAGCCCTTAAAATCCACAATATAACAAGGTAACACACATAGTCACAATTAGAAAATGAAATAAATTTTTGGAGAATATTCTTACAGATTTAGTGAAAGTGAACATACAAGATTTACAATATTTAATGTTTAGTCACTGTACTGATTGCTGTTTTAAAATATTGCTACCATGTTTATGACATTTTAATTTTTATATTAATTACAGTTTATTCACTTTGTACCTCAGTTGTAGTGCCCTCCCTCATCCCCTCCTAATCCCACCCTCCCTCTGTCATCTCCTCCTATGCCCCTTTCCAAATCCACTGATAGGGGAGGTCCTCCTCCCCTTCCATTTGACCCTAGCTTATCAGGTCTCATCAGAACTGGCTGCATTGTCCTCTTCTGTGACCTGGCAAGGCTGCTCCCCCATCAGGGACAGGCAGTCAAAGAGCTAGCCCCTGAGTTCATATCAGAGAAAGTCCCTGTTCCCCTTACTAGGGAACCCACTTGGATACCGAGCTGCCATGGGCTACATCCAAGTAGGGGTTCCAGGTTATATCCATAAATAGTCCTTGGTTGGAGTATCAGCCTAAGAAAAGACCCCTGTGCCCAGATATTTTGGTTCTGTTGTTCTCCTTGTGGAGCTCCTTGTCTCTCCAGGTCTTACTAGCTGAATTGTATTTTTGTGTGTGTGTACATCCTGTCCTGATAGTTAAACAATAACTTAGTTGGATAGGCTTGTGGACTTGGTCACATGTCACTAAAAGTACAGTACAAATAGGTGACAGTGTTATGGCTGAGGAAGGAAACTCTTAAATTTTTGCCACTTTTAAAGTACAAGGTATGTTAAAAATAATCTGTAGAAAGAGCACATAAAGTAGAAACTTATGGAAATATTTTTCAGTCATCTAAATCTTATCTTCATAAGAAAATGCCATTAAAGTAAAGCAGTTATACTTTAAACAAAAGGTAATTTGGTAAAATTGCCTCTGGAATTTTAGTATTTTAAATAAATATATGGTTTAAATAATAAAGAAATACATTTTTGAAAATAGACACATGATAAATTGTAAGAACAATGTGGAAACTGTTTAACAGAACTGAATAAGTAAATACAAAAGACAATAATGGTATTAAAGTGACTTGTAATTTTGGTAGAGAAATTACAAAATATGCTCCAAAATGAATGATGCAGATGGCAAGTGTGTTCCCAACAGGGTTCCTGTCTACTCCATTTTCTTGTGAAGTCTTGCTTTGTTGACTTGCTTTAGATCACTTTCCCTTGTGGGAAACACTGAGTACCTTTTTCTCCATTTGAGAAAGAGGAACCCACATTCCTGGATGCCTGACAGCCGATCCTCAGCACCTCTAACCTAAATCACAGTATCATCAAGCTAATGTTACTGTTTTCAAAATGATCTTATGTGTATCCTATGATAATATAATATCAAGAAGTATATTTGTCTTGCCTTAGCTGAACTGTACTCAGACAATATAAACCAATTTTCCATTCAAAGCAATTATCCTACTAAAGATGTTACAGAAATGGACCATAACTTTTGAGATTAGATTTTTCTATCTCATAATCCAATAGATTTTTGTGTCCATGAGATCAGTGCCAGCAAACGCGTCAAAATCTTTGCTAAATAAGTCAACTTTTCAGTTGGAAATTGCATAGATTATTTTGTAGTAAGAAAAATAGCTAAAACAAACTACCCCAGAATAAACTTCCTGAAAATTGAGTATAAGATATCAATAAGCTCAGTGTCTGCTTATTTTATGTAACCTGTTAGACATAAATAGCCTGCTAGGAAAATAATTCTACTCCATCAAATAGAGATATTATTTTGTACATTATGGACATACCATAATTTGTACAACAATTAAAAGATTTATTGAAAATATGTGGTGATTTAAATGCTGCTTAAAAATGTGAAAATGTCTGTATATTCTTTACTTATTTTCTCAAAGTAAAGCCATAGAAGGTAGAAGGAGAATATTGGATTCCATACATGGTCCTTTGATTCTACACAAACTCACTTTAGTGCAAACACACACACATTTGAATAAAATTGTTATTTTTTTTAAATTTAACTTTGTTTTTTTAATTTATTCACTTTACATCTAGATTGTAGTCTCCTCCCTTTTCTCCTCAGTCCCACTCTCCATCTTTCTTCCATCCTCTTCCCCTCCCCTATTTCTCAGAAAGGGGAGACCTCCCCTCCATCAGACTGCAGGCTATCAAGTCTCATTAGGACTGCTTGCATCCTCTTCCTCTGTGGCCTGGCAATGTGCCCTTCTCCTTCCTGGCAGAGAGAAGTGATCAAAAAATGGGCAACAGAGTCGATGTCATCAAAGACCTCAACATAAAAACAGACATACTAAAAATGTTAAAAGAAAAAGTGGGGAAAGAGCCTTGATCTCATTGGCACAGGAGAAAACTTCCTTAACAGAACACTAACACCTCAGACACTAAGATCAACAATAAGTAAATGGGACATCATGTAACTGAAAAGCTTCAGTAAGGCAAGGACACTGTCATCAAAACAAAATGACTGCCTACAGACTGGGAAAAGATCTTTTCCAACCGTACATCCAACAAAGAGTTAATATCAAAAATATATAAAGAATTTAAGAAATCAAATTAGAACAAACCAAATAATCCATTTAAAAAAATTGGATACACAGCTAAACAAAGAACTCTCTGTAGAGGAATATCGAATGGCAGAGACACTTAAAGAAATCTTCAACATCCTTAGTCATCAGGGAAATACAAATCTAAATGACTCTGAGACATCTTATACCCATCAGAATAGCTAAGATCAAAAACTCAAGTGACAGCACATGCTGGAGAGGTTGTGGAGAAAGGGGAAGCCTCCTCCACTGCTGGTGGGAATACAAACTTATACATCACTTAGCTCAGTACACAAGTGTGCTCCCTAGTAAGGGGAACAGGGACTGTCTCTGAAATGAACTCAGTGGCTGGCTCTTTGAAGGCCTCACTTTGATGGGGGAGCAGACTTGACAGGCCACAGAGGAAGACAATTCAGCCAGTTCTGATGAGACCTGATAGGCTAGTGTCAGATGGAAGGGGAGGAGGACCTCCTCTATAAATGGACTTGAAGAGGGGCATGGGAGGAGCTGAGGAGGAGAGGGTAGGACTGGGATGGAATGAGGGAGGGGCCTACAGCTAGGATACAAAGTGAATAAACAGTAATTAATATAAGAATAAAAATTACTTAAAAAATTTACAACATTTTTTAAAATGTCTAGAAGTAAAGGCAAATGTTCTGTAAGGCAACATGTTTTTATTTTTCTCTTAGTTTTAAAAAAATTAATTTTTTAAAAGCTGATTTCTAAATGCAGAGAGAAGAAAAAGACATAGAGTAGGATGGATGGGGTTGTGGGGAAGATCTAGGAGAAGACAGAGGAGGGAAACAATGATTAGAATATACTGTATAAAAATTATTTTCTTTTTCTTTTTTAACTTTTTTATTCAACGTACATTCTTGTTGTAGCCCCATCCATCCTCCCCTCCCATTCAAACCCTTGATTCCTCCCACCTTCCCCTTAATAGTGGAGATCTCTTTCTCCTTAAAATATTTTTAAAGGACAAAAGACAATTAAACCTAGGTTTTTTAAAAAATGACAACATCCTGAACAGAACACCAACAGTACAGGCTCTAAGATCAACAATCAATAAATGGGACCTCATGAAACTGAAAAGCTTCTCTAAAGCAAAGGACACTGTCAGCAGAACAGAATGATGGCTTACAGACTGGGAAAGGAACTTCACCAACTCTGTATCTGAAAGAGGGCCAATATCCAGTATATATAAAGAACTCAAGAAGTTAAACAGCAACAAATCAAGTAATCCAATTAAAAAATGAGGTGCAGAGCTAAACAGAGAATTCTCTGGAGAGGAATATCAAATGGCAGAGAAACACTTAAAGAAATGCTCAGAGTTTTTATTAGTCATCAGGGAAATGCAAATCAAAACGACCCTAAAATTTCACCTTACATCCATCAGAATGGCCAAGATCAAAAGCTCAAGAGATAACACATGCTGGAGAGGTTATGGAGAAAGGGGAACCCTCCTCCACTGCTGGTGGGAATGTAAACTTGTACAACCACTCTGGAAATCAATCTGGCACTTTCTCAGACAACTAGGAATATCACTTCCTCAAGACCCAGCCATACCACTACTAGGCATATATCCAAAATTTGCCCAAGTACACAGCAAGGACATCTGCTCAACCATGTTTGTAGCAGCTTTATTTGTAATAGCCAGAACCTGGAAACAGCCCAGATGTCCCTAAATTGAGGAATGGATACAGAAATTGTGGTACATCTACACAATGGAATATTACTCAGCAATAAAAAACAAGGAAATCATGAAATTTGCAGGTAAATGGTGGGAACTGGAAAAGATCATCCTGAGTGAGCTATTCCAGAAGAAGAAAGGTATACTCATTCATATAGACATTAATAGAGGATAAACCTACTAAAATCTGGACATCTAAAGAAATTAATCAAGAGAGAAGACCCTGACTAAAATGCTCAATCCCCATCCTGAAAGGCAAAGAGGATGGACATCAGAAGAAGAAGAAAACAGGAAACAACCTAGGAACCTGCCACAGAGGGCCTCTGAAAGGCTCTACCCTGCAGACTATCAAAGCAAATGTTCAGACTTATTACCAACTGCTGGGAAGTTTGCATCGAATCTTATGTAAGAAGTGAGAAATAGTAAGATTTGAAGAGGACAGGGAACAGGGAACAAGTCAGGAGCCTGCCACAGAGGGCCTCTGAAAGGCTCTACCCTACAGGGTATCAAAGCAGATGCTGAGATTTATAGCCAACCTTTGCACACAGTGCAGGGAACTTTATGAAAGAAGGGGGAGATGTAAGACATGGAGAGGACAGGAGCTCCCCAGGAGAGCAACAGAACCAAAAAATCTGGGCACAGGGGTCTTTTCTAAGACTGATACTCCAAACAAAGACCATTCATGCAGATAATCTAGAATCCCTGCACAGATGTAGCCCATGGCAACTCAGTGTCCAAGTGGGTTCCATAACAATGGGAACAGGGATTGTCTCTGAAATGAACTGATTGGCCTGCTTTATGATCAACTTCCCCTGAGAGGGTATCAGCCTTACCAGGCCACAGGGAAGACATTGCAGCCACTCCTGATGAGACCTAATAGACTAGGATCAGAAGGAAGGAAAAGACCTTCCCTATCAGTAGACCTGGGGATGGGCAGGAGTGGAAAGGAAGGAAGGAATTGGGAGGGGAGGAGGGAGGCAGGTACAGGGTGAATACAAAGTGAATAAAGTATACTTAATAAAAAATTTAAAAATTATATAATACAGTTTCATGATAGAATACTGAAATTATGAGAACTAGATACAATATTTGGTAGTTATCTGTATACTTCCTCTAAACTTAAGTAAAATTCCACAAAGCCAAAATCCTTATGCGTTCATTCTTATTCACACATGGAATATAAGAAAAAGGACAACAGTCAGAAGATCTGTATAAAGTACACTCATTAGGGCCTATCTTAACACATTTAATTAAAGGCTTTTGAAAATAAATTACAAATTAGTGTCACAGAGTTTTTTCTTCTTGTTAATTCCAGCCCACCCAGCCACCCACCCCCCTCCTTTTTTTCTTCTAGATTTTGCCATCCAGTGTCAATGAACAATCTTGATCTAATTTATAATAAGATAGCACTTTCAGGGAGGTTTAGTCAAATCCTTCAACAAACAAATGAGTGGATACCATAGTATCAACAAACCAATAATTTTCCTAACCTAAAATTTCTATAGGTAGGACATCTCAGAATCAAAACCATCTAATTAGAGCTCAATCAAAATTAAAATTATAAGGTAGCATAATATTTGCTTATACACATCAAAATATAAATGGTACCTATTTCAGGCAATAGAAATGTTAATTAGCTTGATTGTATGTGCTGTTCACTTCCAAAGCATGTGCACACCAAAGAATGTGCATGCCAAAGCATGAAACTGTATACTCTAAATATATTCACGTTTTTGTCAATTGTATCTCAAAATTTGTAAGTAAAATATGCAGAAACAGAATGAAGCATTTTAAGCCAAATTTCCAATTATTATGTTTCACTCAGATAAGTTTGCTTAATGCTGGATAATTATAGCATCATCACACTGAAGTAGCCAAGCCTTCTCATCATCTCTGTAGTGGTTAAAAAAGTAAAGAAGGATTTCATTAATTCTCATTAAAATATCTTAGCTGATGAGGAACAGAATAAATAATTTTAGAAATATGTATTACATTTTTACTTATTTAGTGGCATTATGGGCATGCCAAGACGTATATTTACAACTGGCAAGAGTTGATTTTTTTCCTTCTTCTCTGTACATCTCTGAAATTGAACTCAGGTCATACAGCTTGGTAGCAAGCACCTTAACTGCTGAGCATCTTGATTGCCCAGAAATAAATCCTTATTAACAGATATCTTTCAGACAACTGCATCAGTGTAATCAGTCATTCAAATCACTAAACAATGTCAATAAAGGTAAGGATGGGTGTGATTTCTTTCAGTGTCCCAGACTTTTCCAAGGATCTTTTCTTTATTAAGAACCCAATTATATTAGTGCATGCCACTGCTACCCAATTTGCCTGTAGACACAATGAAATTACACATTTACTTACAGATTATTCTCAAAATAAAAGACAATCCCCAAAATTACACTCTTTCTTTTTGCCTACTGGATATTATCCATTAAACAAATTTCTATCCATTTTTAAGTTATACATCTCATTATAAAATACATTATGATTGTGTTGTTTAAAATTTTTTAGTTTATTTTGAGTTTTTTCTTTGTTTTTTTTTAATTTTCATTTTTTGAGAGTGGATTACATGAAGCTGGGTAGATAGGATGTAGGAGACGTTGTGGAATGGGAAAGAATATAATCAACACATATATTATAAAACTGAATTTTTACCGACATTTCCCTATGTAAAAATTACAGGATGAGCAGGGCTATGAAGAAAGACACTTCCAAAACAAAACAACACAACGCAAAAGAAAAATGAAATAAGTTACATTGATTTGGCAAATTTTAGGTTGCAGAGCTACCATATTAATTAGATATTTTGATTTTTTTTTCCAAAAAGGACGTGTGTAGTTCTGACAATGTGCCTGAATTCTCTATACCATGACCTCTGTGTTCCCCTCAGCTTTGGTCCTTAGGTTCCAGTGATTTGTAACACAATACCTGTGCACTGTGAAAGAAAATGGTTATGGGTCAGGATCCCACTTATCTTCAAATTCTTGATGAGGGAGGGAGGGAGGGACTGGGAGGGAATGAGGGTTCGGGGCACGGCTGGGATACAGAATTAATAAAATGTAACTGATAAAAAAAATATAAAAAAATAAAAAAATAAAAATAAATAAAAAAAAGGTCTTTGAACATAAAAAAAAAAAAAATTCTTCCTCAGAACTGAGAGAGAACAGAAGTGTCTGGTCTGACGTATAAGAAGAAGATACACATTTTCTCATTGTTTTGGAATAATTTGTAACAGTTTCACTTTTAGCTCCTTGTTTTCTGGAGACATGTATCCTCCCAACTTTATTTTGAATTGTTTTTCTGGCTTTAAGCTTAGGATTTTCATTTTGGCTTGCAGTTTGAAAATGAATTTAGCTCAACTCTTGTGCTCTCTATCAAGAACATAACCAATGGAGTGCTTTCATTCCCTCAAGAAATTCCTTTTCTGATTAAAATTAAAGGTAGAAAGTTTTATCTTCTTTTTTAAAAAAAATATACATTGTATTTTTGCCAAATTAACAGTATAGCAAAAGAAGCCAAACTGCCTGTGGCTACTTCTCTTAATTTCCACATGTTAGATACAGGAATATATTAAATATAAGATTAGAGGAGAACATGATATGCTTTTTTTCTCAGTCACAATAATGTAGCGGAGTCCCTTCATCAGGTACAGAGCTGCAGCATGTTGATTCATCTTGCTAGAGACTTCTTACTGGCATTTATTTATTTATTTATTTATTTATTTATTTACTTGTTTATTTATTTATTTATTTATTTATTACATTTTATTCAGTTTGTATCCCCCCCATAAGGCCCTCCCTCCTCCCCTCACAGTTCCATCCTCCCTCCCCCTTCTTCACGCATGCCCTCCCCAAGTCCACTGATAGGGGAGGTCCTCCTCTCTTTCCTTCTGACCTTAGTCTATTAGATCACATCAGGAGTGGCTGCATTGTCATCTTCTATGGCCTGGTGAGGCTGCTCTCCCTTCAGGGGAAGGTGATCAAAGAGTGGGCCAATCAGTTTATGTCAGAGGCAGTCCCTCTTCCTATTACTATGTAACCCACTTGGACACTAAACTGCCATGTGCTACATCTGTGCAGGGGTTCTAGGTTATCTCCATGCCTGGTACTTGGTTGGAGTATGATTCTCTGGGAAGACCCCTGTGTTCAAATTATCTGGTTCTGTTGCTCTCCTTGTGGGGTTCCTGTCCTCTCTGGATCTTACCGTTCCCCACTTCTTACCTAAGATTCCCTGCACTTTGCCCAACAGTTGGCCATAAGTCTCAGCATCTGCTTTGATAGTCTGCAGGGCAGAGCCTTTCAGAGGCCCTTTATGGCAGGTTCCTAGGTTGTTTCCTGTTTTCTTCTTCTTCTGATGTCCATCCTCTTTGCCTTTCTGGATGGGGATTGAGCATTTTAGTCAGGGTCCTCTCTCTTGATTAGTTTCTTTAGATGTCCAGATTTTAGTAGGTTTATCCTAAGTTATATGTCTATATGAGTGACTATATACCATGTGTCTTTCTGCTTCTGGGACAGCCCACTTACTGGCTATTTTAAACAACAAAGACTTTAAGAGATAAGAAAGTAACTCACCATTCATTAGAGAAGTTTCTTTTTAAGTATAACAATTTTTAATTTGTCTCTCTGTTTGTCTCTCTCTTTCTTCTTCTTTCTCTGCATGTCTTTTCTGTGTGTGTCTGTGTGTGTGTGTGTGTGTGTGTGTGTGTGTGTGTGATTGTGTGTGTGTGCTTGTGTTCCTGTGAATGCCAGAAGAGAATGCCTAACACCCTTTAGCTTAAGTTACAGGCAGGTGTAAGACTGATGTAGAATCTCAGATCCCCTGGAAGAAAAACAAGTGTTTTAAACTCTGAAGAACCTTGAACTTATTGGTACAGGAGACAACATCCTGAACAGAACACCAACAGCACAGTTTCTAAGAGCAACAATCAATAAATGGGACCTCATGAAACTGAAAAGCTTCTGTAAAGCAAAGGACACTGTCATCAGAACAAAACGACTGCCTACAGATTGGGAGAGGATCTTCACCAATCCTATATCTGACAGAGGACTCATAGCCAGTGTATATAAAGAAGTTAAACAGCAAAAAATCAAGTAATCAAATTAAAAATGGGGTACAGAGCTAAACAGAGAATTCTCAATAGAGGAATATTGAATAGTAGAGAAACATTTAAAGAAATGTTCAACGTCATTAGCCATTAGGGAAATGCAAATCAAAAAGACGCTAAAATTACACCTTACACCCATCAGAATGGCTAAGATCAAAAACTCAAGTGACAACACATGCTGGAGAGGTTGTGGAGAAAGGGGAACCCTCCTCCACTGCTGGTGGGAATGTAAACTTGTACAATCACTGTGGAAAGCAATCTGGCGCTTCCTCAGTTTTGTCTTCTTTTAAGTGAAAATAATACTTGTGTATTTTAGGTCTCAGTGATACTGAGTAGATATGGCAATTGCCATGTCCTATGCACAAAGTACAGTTTTCTGATGTGGGCTTAGTCAACAAATGTTTGTGGATACATACAGAACAAAAAGAACTATGTAGCTGGAATGTCACACATTCAGTTTATGAAATGAATATTACTGTGTTACAACGAAAATGATTTCTATGAGTAGAAAATGTATCAGTTCGCAGAAGAAAATCAAGGAGAGGATAATTGAGACAGTCTCAGAGGGAACACAATCTTTTCTAAAAGAGTAAGATAATAAAATGAAGAGATTTTTTAGTCAAAAGATATTCTATCAAAAAAAAAAAAAAAAAAAACTGATACAAACGATCACAAACAGATCGGAAGAGCGAAAGTCAGACACAAAGTGCATACCTAAAATTCTATCCACTCTTGAAAAAAAAAAAAAAAAAAAAAAAGGAACACGCAAGCATTCCTTGTGACACAGGGCTGCAATCTCCGCTGCTCAGGAGGCTGAGCAAGAGTGAGCATAAATCCAGGCCTGGTTGGTGTAGATTACAGACTGGGCTCAAGGCCAGCTTCTGCATCTCAGTGAGACTCAGCCTCAAAACACAAAGCAAAAAGGAGGGCTCTATATTATATGTTCAGTGGTAGTGTTATTGCCTCTTTTCTGGTATGCATAATGTCCCATTTTTAATCCCCAGAGATATTTATATTTTTCTGTTTGTTTTGTTGTCTGATTGTTCCAGTACTTGATTTATGATAAGATAACAGGAAGCAGCCTTGGTACCAAACATACAAAAATTGATTCAATATTTTGCCCAAACTTTTACTCACCTTTTCTAGATGCTCACTCCATACTTCAAGTAAAAAAAAAAATTGCATACAAATAAAAGCATAACTATAAAAACGCTGAATTTAGCTTTGCATTCTACCAGTTCAGTCCCACATTTGATAGAAATACTTGGTCAAGTTAATAAAGGTACCTGTAAAAGTCCACAGCAATATCTTACCTGATACTTATTGAATCTTTGTTTATTTTCTACTAATTTTAAAATTTTATTATATTTTCAAAATATATTGGGTAAAATTTTTATTTAAAAAATACAAAACTTATTCTTTGATAATTTCAAACTTACATATAATGTGTTTGGATTGAACCCACACAGTTACTTCTCTCTCCAACTCCTTCCTTTGTTCATGGTCACTTCTTATTCCTTTGCAAGTTTATGTGCTATTTTAACACACACTTAAGTTCACAGGTGAACAAAGTTGGCACGTGTGCAGCTACCTACTGGCAATCCTGAAGCTTTTTTTTTTGTACAGCTTATGACTAATCAGACTGTATAGGGCTTAATCTTAAATTGACTTTCTTTATAATATGCTCCCCCCCATTCAAGGCTCATGGATCATCACAGATGATGCTGCAGGAAGCCTATAAGAATCTTCAAATTTATGGTAGCTGATTACTAGTGCACTTTCCTTCCTGGTACATTTTTTTTCATTAATTCATTTACTTTACATTCCAATAGGAGCTTCCCTTCCCTCCTCTCTTTCCAGTCCCCTCTTATTATCTCTCTTCTCCCATCCCCCTCTCCCTTTCTCCTCAGAGAGATTTCACATGATATTATTCTCCTTGGCATATCAGGTTGCAGTAGGACTATGTGTGTCTTCTCCTGTTGAGGATAGACATTACAGCCCAGTTAGGAGAAAGGGATCCAAAGGCCACAGAGTCAGTGACAGGCCCTGCTCCTGCTGTTAGGGGTCCTACATGAAGACCAAGCTGCACATCTCTTACGTGTGTGTGTGTGTGTGTGTGTGTGGGTGGGTGGGTGGGTGTTCCATGCATGCTCTCTCTTTGGTGGTTCAGTATACACAAGTGAGCCCAAAATATTTACCTGAGAACTCCTACAACGGATAAAAACCTTCAGCAAAGTAGCTGAATACAAAATTAATTAAAAAAATTAGTAGACCTCTTTTGCACAAACAATAAATGGCCTGAAAAAGAAGCTAGGTAAACAATACACTTCACAATAGCCACAAATAATATAAATTATTTGGTGTAACTAACCAAGCAAGTGAAAGACCTGCATACATTTGTAACAGTATAAGGATAACCATTTTGGTTGCATACATAGTTAATAGAAATGGGCTGAGGGGCTGTTTTTGAAACTGTTGCTAAAACTAAGTGAATAAAAGCAGTACTATTAAAATGAATTTTTATCATAAAGTTCTTTTGAAAGTATATGATTTATATTTTTAATGCTGCCTTAATGGGGGAACTGTGCCACTGGGGTGGGCTTTGAGGTTTTAGAAGCCAACCCTGGCCCAGCATCTCTCTTTCATGCCTATGGAGGCCATTATTACTCAAAGCATGACGTATCCAAACTAAATTCTTACGGATAATGATGGACAAACAAGCAACAATATTCTTATGGACACATATGGAAAAGTAATTTCCTTCAGAAAGAAGACAGTTAAAATTCCCAGGTGGTAGTGTGACATATTCAGAGCCCAGTAGTGATCAGTAGTTCCCACAAGCTCATTCCATTTAAAGTGCTTCAACTGAGACACTGTACCCACTGATAATGAACTCACAACTTCTTCGCATCCATTCTTGACATTACTATGTCAGTTACTGATACTCAAATGAGTATTGTGGATATTTCATAAAAAGGAAAACAGGATCAGATGAATGGGGGGAGGTCCCCCCCATCAGTGGACTTGGAAAGGGGCACAGTAGTGATGAGGGAGGGAGGGAGGGACTGGGAGGGAATGAGGGTTCGGGGCACGGCTGGGATACAGAATTAATAAAATGTAACTGATAAAAATAAAAATAAAAAAAAAGGAGCAGCGCACAATTTTTCTATGAATAGTATACTTTACTTAGCTTCCTCAAGGTTCATCTATCATTTCATTCGTAATAGTTAAAACACACATCAACTGAGAAATGGATAAAAATGTAGTGTATTTATATTGTGAAATGTTAATTCAGCAGTAACAAAGAATGATGCATGATCTTATGCTGTGCAAGAAGCCAGTCGTATGAGGTGACATATTGTATAATACTTCATTTACATGAAATGCCATGGATGTGGAGAGCTGCTCAGAGATCACCTAAGTCAAGGAAGATTTGAAAGACATGGCCAAGAATACAGCATTTCTTTTGAGGATGATGAAAATATTTGACAATTAGATGATGATAAGAGCTATTTAAGTATTGAATTATATACTTCCTTACATACTTGAATGCTTAGGCTCATTCATATCTTGAATTCTACACCAGGGAGTAGAACTGTTTGGAAGGATCAGAAGGATTAAGAATTGTGCTTTTTTTGGAGTAGGTGTGGCCTGTCTAACTGGATTGATCAGGTTGTAGCTCTCAGCCTCTGTTCCAGAAATATCCTCCCTGCCATGATGCTAATGTAATAACCATCTGAAGCTGTATGCAAGAACCTAATTAAACACGTTTTTAAGAGCTGTCTTAATTATGCTCTCTTCACAGCACTAGAATAGTGATTAAGATGAATACTATAATTCATTATTAGACTTTAGTAATGTGGGCTTGGGAGAATTGACTGGAGGAAAGGGTGACAAGAGCATCTTGGAATGAGCAAAAATTTTCCCCAAGTGTCCTGACACTGGAACATTTGTTTGATTCAGAAGCAGTAGTTCAAGGAAAATAGAGCTTTAAAAACCCTATAACATGTTATGATTTATTGGCTGATATACAGCTGCATCCACAATGCCTAGGTTCTTGAATGGTTTCAGGAAAATATTTATATACAATGAAGTTGTATGTTCTCAGCGGGAAACCAATATAGCAGGAAATAACATAACAATGGCAATGGCATATAGATATTTTCTAAGCTACAGATATTCTGCTCATCATGTTCATAAATCTAAGTCGATGAAACTTAAAAGTCTCAGCGTAAAAGTCTTAGAATTCACAAGAAATTTGGTACTAGTGTTTTATTCCACAGATTTTTGGGTAATATTTAGCAGTTCTTTTTTACTTACTAACAGAATAAGTACAAAGAAGATTTCTGAAGTTCCAAAATCATCTAACTGTGGATTCAGTTTAGGTACCTTGTTATTTACTTCTCCAGCTGCTATGATTAGATAACTGGAAAAAGACAGGGAGGAAGAAAGAGCCCTGCAATTCAAAGGGAAATATTCCATCATGACAGGGAAGTCCTGGCAGTAGGAGCAGAGGATTGGTTGGTTACATTGAATCTACAGTTGCCAAGTCAAAGAGAAAGAAAAACAAGATCACATGCAACAAAAACTTAAAGTCCCACCTACTCGGTGTTTCACTTCCTGCAGCAAGCTTTTATTTTCTACAATGTCCAGTATTCTTAAACAACAGCACCAGATGCGCAGCAAAGACTTAAACCCATGAGTCTATGGGTTTGGGTTTCACATCAAACCCAATTGCAGATAATGGTATATAAGAGATGCATTCATGACCACTAGAAAGCTGATATTTCCTGTATATATTAATGTAACTCAAGATCTAGCAGAGAGCTAGCTTCTAATTTTATACAAGAGCCCAAATTATCTTTTAATTTTCATCCTCTCCATAACTTCACATCCTCCTTGAGTTTTCATTCCTTCAAATAATTAATTTAACACTTAATATTAAGTTTTGAAAGTTGTCACATTAGAATTCCAGTCACTTCTGAGAAGATATTAGAATGAATCTTTCATTTCTCCAAAGAGCAGTTCAGGCAAATCCTGTGATGCAAATTTAAACTCTTCCTAATGCTATCGCTTGTGTTATGATAACATTGTAGAAATACAACCATTTATTTATATGTGCTCTTTACTTCTATGTGCTAGATAAACACATACAGCTCTAAAAACACATATTTAGGGGCATGACTCTTATTAAATTACAAGAATTGTAGTCCTCATTATTTTAGAAACAATTCTAACATTGCTGTTAATGTTCATAGCATTAGCCTTATTTTGCCATATTTTAAAGTTGTTTGGGTTCATGACAAAATTACATAAAGTGTGTATGAATTCTAATGACCTTGGTAAAAGTCTGGTGCTCACCCCTTATTATCTGTACAGCCTTTGCTAAACCAGTGTGTTCTAAAAATCAATGATCGACATTAAAATGACCTCTGACTTTTTTCTTATTACAAACTGGTCCATGATAAATAATGCATTCACATTTTTTGCACCTTTGAGCTCCACTATAAATTTAAAATAAATTCAGTTCCAGTTAATATGCATGATATGTATAGAATAAATGAATATTGAAATCATTAAAGCCACCACAGTTTTTGTTCTAAAAGGCTTAAAACCAATTGATTACATAACATCATCTTGAAAATTTTCTAGATGTTTTAGGGGATTAAAATAAAGCAAATATATATACACGTGTATAAACTCACTCGTGCCAGTGAGATTATGAGTCTCCATTTTGATCCATTGTCTCTCCAACCATTAGTATTTGCTAATGTAGAACACCAGGCATTTATTCCCTCCTATTAAGTGGGCTTTAAGTCCAATGAGATGGCTTTTAGCTACCTCTAAGTAGTAGCATCACTACTGCACAATTGGAGACTACAGAACCAATAAAAATGTAGAGAAAAACTGATAGTGTAGCAAGCAACCCCAGTTGATACATCTGTAATACAATTCCCACAATCTCAGAGGATGTTACAGAAGCCAAGTGGGGTAGTGTCTTCTATAAATGACAGGGAAGCTGCAGCCATGTAATAGCAAATAATGGTTGCCTAGACAAGTGCTGTATCACAGCAGGGAGAAATGACAGCATCCATTTCTCCATAAAGACTTACAGAAAATCAATAGCTTCTGAGAGAGAAGGAAAGCACATTTCCTTCCCCCCCCCCCAGGGACAAACACCTCAACAGGGTAGCCAGTCCCAAGTGGTCAGCCCTGAACACATGTATATATGAGCAGCACTAAATGTATTAAGTAGGTTATATATAGGACTGTGTGTGTATGTCCACGTATATATGTGTGAGTGTAAGCATGTGTAACATTGATAACTAAAAAAGAAATCAAGAATATGGTGGTGACACAGAAGGAATTGGAATGGGAGGATGGCTGGAAAGGATGTAAGTACAGTACTTATTCATTAAATTCTAAGAAAACACACGTTTAAATGAAAAATAAATGATCATGACTCACTTCGTACTTTAATGTGTTTGTTCAAACGCCTATTGTGTACAGAATCACTCTTAGCATTGCCCTTTCTAGAGATAAAAAAAAATGTATTTACTTTGCCCTCACAAAGGTTCTCTGATTCTTAATTTCTTGCATTTCCTCACAAATGTCCAATGCATAGTATTCTAGACTTTGCATGAGTTACAAAATGAAGATTAAATAACTTAGGAAAAGAAGTGTTAAGTGAAAGACACAGGGTATATACTCACTCATAAGTGGATATTAGACATATAATATAGGATAAACATAGCAAAATCTGTAAACCTAAGGAAGCTGATCAAGAAAGAAGTCTCTAGCTAAGATGCTCAGTCCCCATTCTGAAAAGCAAAGAGAATGGACATCAGAAGAGAGAGAAAACAGGGAACAGGACAGGAGCCTACCACAGAGGGCCTCTAAAGGAGTCTACCCTACAGGGTATCAAAGCAGATGCTGAGACTCATAACCAAACTTTGGGCAGACTGCAGGGAATTCTATGAAAGAAGGTTGGAGATAGTAAGACATGGACAGGACAGGAGCTCCACAAGGAGAGAAACAGAACCAAAAAGTCTGGGCACAGGGGTCTTTTCTGAGACTGATACTCCAACTAAGAACCATTCATGCATATAACCTAGAACCTCTGCACAGACATAGCCCATGGCAGCTCAGTGTCCAAATGTATTCCCTAATAAAGAGAACAGGGACTGTCTCTGACATGAACTGATTGGCTTGCTCTTTGATGATCTCCCATGAGAGGAGAGCAGGCTTACCAGGCCACAGAAGATGACAATGCAGCCACTCCTGATGAGATCTAATAGACTAAGATCAGAAGGAAGGAGAGGAGGACCTCTCCTATCAGTGGACTTGGGGAGGCACATGGGTGGAGGAGAGGGAGGGAAAGTGGGAATGGGAGGGGAGGAGGGAGGAAGCTACAGGGGGGATACAAAGTGAAAAAACTTTAATTAATAAAAATAAAAACAAATTAAAAAAATAAATTTCCAAAGTCCTATTTTTGAATTAGAGCCCTTTGAGATAGGCAATCAGCTTGATGTGATTCATCTGGACTTTGTAGGTGAAGTAAATACACATAAACCTGACTTGGTACTCTCGCATAAAACAATCTAAGCTCACATTACATCTAAGTAAAGAAAATCAGTTCTAAATTGATAATTACAACTTCTTTTTAATTTTTTTATTAATTACAGTTTATTCACTCTATATTCCAACTTTAGACCCCTCTCTCATCCCCTCCCAATCCCACCCTCCTTCCCTCCTCTCCACCCATTCTCCTCCCCCAGTCCACTGATAGGGGAGGTCCTCTTCTCCTTCCATCTGTTCTTAGTCTATCAGGTTTCTCAGGACTGGTTGCACTGCCTTCCTCTGTGGCCTGGTAAGGCTGTACCCCCCTCAGGGGGAGGTGATCAAAGAGCCAGGCACTGAGTTCATGTCAGAGACAAACCCTTTTCACATTACTAGGGAATCTTCTTGGAGACTGAGCTGCCATGGGCTACATCTGAGCAGGGGTTCTAGGTTATCTC
>REGO01000169.1:452338-465140 GCA_010120015.1 Rhombomys opimus | reverse complement strand
GACAGATACATCTATTTCTTCCATTGTATCTTCCACACCTGAGATTCTTTCTTCCATTTCTTGTAGCCTATTGTTTATGCTAACCTCTGTAGTTCCTGCTTTCTTCCCTAAGTTCTTTCTCTCCACAATTTCTTCCATTTGTGTTTTTTTTTTTAATTTTTCTAATTCTATCATCAGGTCGTGAGCTATTTTGTTGGTTTCCTTCACCTGTCTGACTGTATTTTTATGTTTTTCCATCAGTTCCTTCAGTGTTTGTTTGAACAATCCACCGTTTCTTTTATTTCATTCAGTGATTTAAGCATTTCCAATCTAAAGGCCACAGACTGTTTGGCTGCAGCTTCCTCTATTTCTTTGTGTATTTTATTTGTTTCCTCTGTTCTCTTCTTCATGAGCATGGATGTTAGGTCATCTCCTTGAATTTCAATTATGCTGGGGTGTCTAGGGCTATTTGCCCCTGGATAACTGGGTTCTGGAGATGCCATATTGCTCTGGCTTTTGTTGGTTGAACTTTTACGCTGTTCTCTACCCATTGGGCAATCTTAGTTGTTTGAAGTTAGTTTCTGGTTGTTCCTGGACTCTTGTAGTGGAGAGAATCCCTTTGGCAGGAAGATGGTTTTTCCTGAAGGAATCCTTCTCAGCTTTTTGGGTATAGTCACTGGATGGCCGGTGTTTTTCAGGAGTTGCTACAGCTCACCTCAGGCATAGAGACCTGGGTTGTAACTGTGGTCCTTTTCAGTTGAGAGGGCTCTCCTCTCACCTGGAGAAATCCTGGAGACAGCTGCCCTACTTCTGGGTTTTTTGCTCTAAATTTAGTGATCAGCTGCTGTAACCTGTGTGTCTCGTGGTTTGGTCGGTTTTGTTACGAATAAGTAGTTGCCCCTTGTAGCAGTTTCTGGGGGTTTGTCTCAGGGTTCCCGGTCTTTTGTAGGTCTGAGGTTGGGGCTCTGTGCCCCAGAACCCAAGAGGTAATCTGTGGCGGGTGAGTACTATTCTCCTGGTAACAGCAGGCTATCTGGGGCACAGCAGTTCCCTGGGTTGGGCCAGTCTGTGAGAACTTTTCTGGGGATATACTGGGATGCCTAAATCCGTCCCCTTTGCTTTGTTCCTTGTTCCTTGTGAGGGTTTCTCCAGACAGTGACTCTATGACTCTGGTGTCTTGGGGCACACAGTTCTGTCTGTACGGAGTAGTTGGTACAAAGCAGGCCTCCGGACTGGCAGAGCGTGCACCTGCCTGCTAGTCTGCAGGGCCTGGGTTCCCAATAACTCTGTGCTCCCGGCTTGGGCCCAGATCTGTGATAGCTGGGGTACTCGCCTGTTTGCGATCTGCAGTCTGCTTGACTCCCCAGGCAAAGCCTAGGTGACCCCAGCAGCACGGTTTCTTCCTTCCCTGTGGGGCCCTCTCTGGACAGGGTTTCCCAGTCCCTGTTGCACTGGGGCACACAGCTTGTCTGTACCCGGTGAGCTGGGCGCGCAGCTGCTCAGATGACCCAGGCAGCCCCGTTTCTTCCTTCCCTGTGGGGCCCTCTCTGAACAGGGATTCTCCGAACAGGGATTCCCAGTCTCTTTTGTACTGGGGCGCGCAGCTCGTCTGTACAGGTGCAACTTTGCTTCCCTGTGGGGTTTTCTTGCGACTGGGACTCCCAGTCTCAGGCACCCTTGTGCCCACCGATCAGCCTGGGAAAGTGATTGGGACAAGCAGACTTGTGGCACCAGCCCGAAGACCCAAAGCCCACGTTCATTACCCGGGATTTCTTCCAGGTTCTGGCTGGGCACCACGCTGTGGGAGCCTCCCCTCACCTGGGAAACAGGATTGCTGTAGTTTTAGGGCCCAGAGTTCAGTCTCCTGGTTGCTGCACGGAGAGTGCTGTCCTGCTTCTCAGACACAGTGCTCTCCTGGTGCCGCCATCTTGGTTCCCCCTATTTATTTTTAAAGCCTCCTAATATTTTGCATGTGCATTTACACAAATGCAGTACATATTGATAAGGCATCTTTAAAAACACCTGTATGTGCATGTTTTGTAGTAAAAACATGAATTAATATTGTCCTTAAATAATTTTCATGCTCCAAATGTTGCTGTTTTGTGAGTTTGAATAATGTAATTCTTAAACTACTATACAAAATAATATTAATGAATTTTTTTCGTTTGAATAGCAAAATTTGTTAACAAAATAAGTTGAGTTAAACATTATCAAGAAATACTTAACATACACATGTAAAACATGCACAGAATATCACCTATTGGTTTGATGTTCAGCAGTAAATAATGAACACCACAAATAAAATTATTTTACTGTATTATAGTTATATAAAAACATAGATTATTAATCAATAACATTTATAATTAATTATTAATAATAGTTACATTAATAACTACATTATTAATAGTTGTTTAAAACCACTGTTAAACTGCCGTCCAGACAGAAATAATTCAGGTTTGGATGTAAATTCAATTCACTGCAGATAATGATGTTGGAAAATACTGAGGAAGGGAATGCAGAGTGAAACTGAAGGCTAATGATTTTATTCTTCATATTTGAATATTTCTGACATGGGTTAAGTTGCATTTAACAGGTTGTGATGATGCTCTAGAATAGAATTAAGTCATAACAGGTAAATGAAATAATGCGTGTTGAAGAAGCAATTTGAGAAAATGTGTATTTTTCCTTTTTGTTGGTTCTTGAAATTGTATTTTAATTACTTCTCTTCCCCATCTTTTTCCCTCCAAACCACTTCATTCATGTTGAAAATGTGTGCAAAACATCAAATCCTCCAACTTTCTTCAATTAGAAATTTTAATGCAATTAATCATAATAGTTTGGATACGTGAAGTCTTCTGAAAATTAGACGAAAAATATGTTATCAAAATCTTTTATTAAAAAAATCTATATACTTAGAGACATAATCCAACTGTGGATTTTTATAATATTACCTGACTATTAAAATTAGCTATTCTTCTTATCTTAATTGTTTCTTATTAGTCTCATGATAAGGTTTACACCCTCACATTTTTCATTCTTTCTTTGCTGATATATTTGCTTAGAACAAGTTTCCTGAAATATGATTAATAAGGAGGAATGAAAAACAAAAATATTTCTGGAGATATTACCATGTATAGAATTGCCCTAGTCTTAGGATCTGAAAGACATTTTGTGTCTGGAGGCATAATTGAAAACCTCCATTTGTAGGAATGAAATGATTTTTTTTGTCATTTTTAAATTTTTATTAATTACAGTTTATTCATCTCTTCCCTCCTCCCCTCCAGATCCCACTCTCCCTCTTCCCCACCTGTGTCCCTCTCACAGTCCACTGAAAAGGGAGGTCCTCCTCCCCTTCCCTCTGATCCTAGTCTAGCAGGTCTCATCAGGAGTGGCTGCATTGTCTTCTTCTGTGGCCTGGTAAGGCTGCTCCCCCTTCAGGGGAAGGTGATCAAAGAGCAAGCCAATCAGTTCATGTCAGAGACAGTCCCTGTCCCCACTACTATGGAGGCTACATGGATACTGAACTGCCATAGGCTACCTCTGTGCAGGGGTTCCAGACCATCTCCATGAGTGGTCTTGGCTTGATTATCAGTTTCAGAAAAACAAAACAAAACAAAACAAAACAAAACAAAACAAAACAAAACAAAAAAAACCTGTGCCCAGAATTTTTGGATCTGTTGCTGTCCTTGTGGAGCTCCTGTCCTGTCCAGGTCTTACTATCTCCCCCTTCTTTCGTAGGATTCCCTGCAGTCTGCCCAAAGTTTGGTTATGAGTCTCAGCATCTACTTTGATACCTTGCAGGGTATCAAAGCCTTTCAGAGGCCCTGTGTGGTAGTTTTCTGTCCTATTCCCTGTTTTCTCCCTCCTCCAATGTCTATCCTCTTTGCCTTTCTGAATGGGGATGGAGCATCTTAGCCAGAGTCCTCTTTCCTGATTAGCTTCCTTAGGTGTATATATTTTAATATGTCTATCTTATGAGTTAAAGATAGAATTCTCAATAGAGAAATATTGAATGGCAGAGAAACACTTAAAGAAATGTTCAATGTCCTTAGTCATCAGGGAAATGAAAATCAAAACCACCCTGAGATTTCACCTTACACCCATCAGAATGGCTAAGATTAATAACTCAAGTGACAACACATGCTGGAGAGGTTGTGGAGAAAGGGGAACCCTCCTCCACTGCTGGTGGAAATGCAAACTTGTACAACCACTCTGAAATTCAATCTGGCACTTCCTCATACAGTTAGGAATAGCGCTTCCTCAAGATCCAGCTATACCACTGGTAGGCATATATCCAAAAGACTCTCAAGTATACAACAAGGACATGTTCTCAACCATGTTTGTAGCAGCTTTATTTGTAATAGTCAGAAGCTGGAAACAGCCCAGATGCCCCTCAGTTGAGGAATGGATACAAAAATTGTGGTACATCTACAAAATGGAATATTACTCAGCAATAAAAACAAAGAAATCATGAAATTTACAGGTAAGTGGTGGGAACTGGAAAAGATCATCCTGAGTGAGGTATCCCAGAAGCAGAAAGACACACAAGGTATATACTCACTCATAAGTGGATACTAGACATATATAGAAATGAAATATTTTATCACAAACAACACTATAGAGAATGTGATGAAATCTCTATATGTGAAATAACTTTAGATAAGTGTCAAGTATGACTTTTTCAGTTTGTGAAATTGTAACAAATGACTACAGACTGTGTGGTTTAGAAAAGAACCACACCTACTTTTCTCTCTCTCTCTCTCTCTCTCTCTCTCTCTCTCTCTCTCTCTCTCTTTCTCTCTCTATAGTGGAAGCCATTAGTACAGTTACCTGATGAGGGTTTTATTCCTTGCCTGAGTTTTGCAGCTTTCCAATTGTGACCTCATTTGCCTGTGTGAAGTTCTCTTTAATAAAGTTAGAGCTCCAATCAGAAGACTCTGTACTCCTACCCTAATCACTCACCTAAGAATAAGCTTCCAATCCCACAACATTATTGGTTACTACTTTCATTTTAAAAGAGGCAGAAAGTGACATATTTATTTTTAGTCTATTATAAACATCAATTCACGGATAGCTCTTAATGTTTGTTATCACATTTCTACAGAGGTGTACATAGTTTACTTTTCACATTTCCTAGATGAAATAACAATTTCAGAAAAATTTACTGAATAAAATAACACCCGCACTTTTCAGAAATTTTAATTAATCATTACCTATGCATTTATCTAGCTCTCTGTCTGTCTTTTGGTTTATCTGTCTATTCCTCCACCTATCATCTATCTAAATGATGCTTTAACACAACAAATAAACAGCACATGTTAGAGTCTTGCTTGTTGAAAACTATTGATAAATTTACAGTTGCCATGAAATTGAGAACTCTATGGTGTCTATCAGTATATTAAATCTGACATTTTTAATGATAAGTTACCATTTTTACAAAAAGGGCACATGTAAATTTTATAATTATCATATTACTCTAAAATTGTAGATATTCCTCCATAGGCATAAGAGGATAACTGATGGATACATAGATTTATAACATCTTCTTTCATGTTTTAAATTAGTTTGTGGTGGTTTTTTACTAGTATTTTCATTGGGATAAATTTTTATTTAATACTTTTACTATGTTATTCTTCTAATTCATTTGAAATACTCTTAATTTTCCAAAGAAATCTCTATTTTGTGAATTCATTTTCTTCTGTGAAAAATCTGTATCAGGCAATTCAAAATCCTTTTTTTTTGTCTCCATTTACCATTGTCCAGTATTTTGCCTTCAGCTTATAGAGAAACCTGTGAAATGCCAGAAGCATAACAAAGCAAACAGAACTCAATGATCCTGACACATAAAAATGGAAAGATTTGGAGTGAGATTTATCACCAGCATACAGACTTAAAATATATGTCACTTTAAAAGAAGTGGCTTTCAATAGGAAGGAAAGTATGTGCCAAGACAACTCTCCTTGCTTGAGGAATGCAGATTCAAACCAAAATAATTTATCTTGAAAGACACAGCATCAAAGCAACAATCATTAGCTATTAGCTTTCAATACTAGAGAAAATGTGGATGTATGCATTTGTAAGTAGCAGTTTTGTTCCAAGGATCACATGTCTTGTATCAGAGAGAATTTAGTAATAATAAAATCTCAGGGAAAATGCTGAACATTTAATAGAAAACATTTTAAATGCTTGTCGTTTAGGGTCAGATCTATTCTGTTAACATACCAGCGAATCTTTCCAAAATAAATTCATAGATACCTTGAAATCTAGAGCTACATGAGATTTTTACCATGTTTCTTGTAAGACCATTTACTCTTTCATTATCTAAAGTACCATAAATAAATACTGCTGTAGTTAGGAGACATCGCATATATTTGCTTATCACCACCTATTTAGTCACATGTATTGGACAACGTGATAGCTTTCAGAGTGCATATGTTTGTGTCAGGCTAGTAAAATTCTCTCACTTTCTTGTTTTATCTTATTAATTTTCTATGAGCTAAGCCTCAGTTCATTCCCTGGGTTTTTACTAGCTAATGAATTTGGACTTCCATTCAATTGCTGTCTCTTTCTACAATATACAATATTCAGATGCTTTTAAAATATATTCATTATCATATTTAATAAGTTTTAAGAATATCATCTTTTACAAGACTATTTGAGTTTATCAGTGAAAGATCTCCACTAAAATGCATAACAAACCCAGCTACACAATAGGTTTGCGGCAGGTCTCATGTTCGGAGCTTTGCATAATATAAGGAAAAATCCTATTACTTTGCCTTTTTAATGGGACATGAGGTAGTTGATCTGAGTAGCTGACAAACAGCTTCTCAGTGGAAAGAAACTAGGTTATGATGAGGTTACTGCTCTTTCTGAAAGAGACAAGAGAACCACAGAGTGCTCTCTGTGTCCTCCATCCTTACACTGGCCGGTGAGAAGATGTCACATACAACATGGAAAGTGGGCCTTCATTAGATACTGAATGTAGGTTTGAATCTGATCTTGGTCATCCCAGACTGCAATAGTCTGAAAAATAAATTCCTGTTATTTGTCAGCTACTCAATTCATAGAATGCTATTTTAACAACTTAAACAGAATATGAATGAAAGACCCATTTATAGCTTCATTTCATAGAATAAGAAAAATGAACATATTTAAAGTAGTAAAAATATAGAAAAATATTCACCCAAATTCATATATATGGGCTGAATTTTTTTTAAAAAAATGTACAGAATGATTTTTAATTAAAGCAAAGAGATGAATTTTGCTTTTAGATCCATCTTACACAAAACACTGAAAAAAATTCAACCTGAAAAGTTTAACACCTGTTATTCACTTGAACCAACAGTAGAAAAGGTTGTTATTCAAGCATATTTTAATACTACAGATGTATCTTATTCTTGCTTCTAAGGCTTAAAAAAACAGCAACATATGTTCTAGGGTAAGAGAACATGTTAATTCTTTGACAAATGAAGAGAAAATATTATATCATAAATTAATAAAACAAATAAAATCAAATGCAGTTTATTTGAAGATGCCAATAAAATTGTGCAAACTTTAACTAGATTAAGCAAATAAAAGAAAAAAAAAGACTCAGAAATGAATGAGTCAAATTATCATCGATCTTATAGAAACAAAACAATTATAAATATTTTAAAAATCATTCATAGATTATTGGTTAGAACTACTCAAACTCCCGAATAGTAAATATACAAAAATTTTAAAAACTCAGGGCTAGCAAAGAGATGGAAATTTTAATACGGAGACTACTACCCTGACTGAAGGTCAGCCACTGAATTTTAACTCCTGCTTAAAGATTATAAATTCTCCACACAGTGTCTACAAATAAGGAAGAGAACATCCCCATATGTAAGAAGAAAATTCTTGATACTAAAACTAGAGATTCAAAAGTTCCATTATTAAAAAAAATAAGGAGCATATAAAAGAGTCAGATGCACAGATTTATGAAATAATCTGTCCAAGACTTTGACAAGGTAACTTTTTTCATTATTTTTCTTTTTTACAATTTATTCATTACATATCCTGATTGAATCCCTCTCCCTCAACTCCAACCAGTTCCACCCCTCCCCCTCACTCCTTTTTTTCCCCTCCCTCCACACAGTCTGCTTCCCATAGTCCACTGAAAGGGGAAGTTTCACTGTGCCATCAGCCCATAGCTTATCAAGATTCATTAGGACTGCCTGGATCCTCTTTCTCTGTGGCCTAGCAAAGCCTCATTAACTCCTTGTATGCGGGAATCCACATGGACACTGAGCTGCCAAACAGTCTGAGCAATGGCTAGAACTAGAAAAGATCATCCTGAATTAGGTAACCTAGAGACAGAAAGACACGCGTGGTATACACTCACTTATAAGCAGATATTAGCTGTATAATATAGGTTAGCCATACTAAAATCTACAGATCTGAAGAAGTTAACAAGGAGTAGCCAAGGGAGTGTGCTTAACTCTCATTCAGAATGGCAAACAGTATAGACACCAGAAGTCTTTGAAGAGAGGAAACAGGATTGGGGCCTACTATATAGGGTCCTCTGGAAGGCTCCACCCAAAAGGAGATGGAAGCAGATGCTGAGACTCACATCCAAACTTTGGAAAGAGCACAGGGAATGTTATGGAAGAAGGGGAGATAGAAAGACATGGAGGGGACAAAAGCCCCACAAGGAGAACAACAAAGCTAAAAACCTGAGGTCAGGGGTCCTTCAGAGTCTGATGCAAAAAATAAGGACTATGCATGAAGAGGACAAGATGATTTTGTTTCTTTATTTAATTTTATTTATATATTTATTTATTACAATTCATTCACTTTGTATCCCCACTGCAGCCCCCTTTTTTATCCCCTCCTAGTTCCACCCAGCCTCCCTCTTCTCCCCCTATGCCCTTTTCCTAGTCCCCTGATAGGGGAGGACCTTATCCTCTTCTATCTGACCCTAGCCTATCAGTTCTCATCAGGACTGGCTGCATCATCTTCTTCTGTGGCCGGGCAAGGCTGCCTCCCCCAGAGGGAGGTGATCAAAGATTCAGCCACTGAGTTCATGTCAGAGACAGCCCCGGTACCCCTTACTAGGAATACCCACTTGGAAAGTGAGCAGTCAACTTAAAGAAATGCTCAAAATCCTTAGTCATTTGGGAAATGCAAATCACTAAGCCTCAGAGATTTCACCTCACACCCATCAGAATGGCTAAGATAAAAAATGCAAAAGATGATGCAAGATGGAGAAGATGTGGAGAAAGGGGGACCCTCCTCCATTGCTCATGGGAATGTAAACTTGTACAACCTCTTTGGAAATCAATCTGATGCTTTCTCGAAAAAATTAGCTCTGTACCCCATTTTTAAATTGGATTACTTGATTTGTTGCTGTTTAACTTCTTGAGTTCTTTATATACACTGGCTATTAGCCATCTATCAGATATAGGGTTGGTGAAGATCCTTTCCCAATCTGTAGGTAGTCATTTTGTTTTGACGGCAGTGTCCTTTGCTTTACAGAAGCTTTGCTGTTTCGCGAGTTCCCATTTATTGAACGTTGCTCTTAGAGCCTGTGCTGTTGGTGTTCTGTTCAGGATGTTGTCTCCTGTGCCAATGAGTTCAAGGCTCTTCCCCACTTCTTCTAACCAATTTAATGTGTCCGTTTTTATGTTGAGGTCTTTGATCCACTTGGACTTTAGTTTTGTGCAGAGGGCCTCTGAAAGGCTCTACTCTGCAGGGTATCGAGACAGATGTTGAGACTCAGAGACAAACTTAGGGCAGAGTACAGGGAATCTTATGAAAGAAGAGGGAGATAGTAAGACCTTGCAAGGACAGGAGCTCCACATGGATAGCAACAGATCCAAAAAGTCTGGACACAGGAGTCTTTTCGAGAACTGATACACCAGCCAAGCACCACTCATAGAGATGGCCTGGAACTCTGCACAGAGGTAGCCTATGGCAGTTCAGTATCCAAGTGGCTTCAGGGACAAGGACTCTCTCTGACAGACACTGATTAGCCTGCTCTTTGACCACCAGAACAGCCTTATCAGGCCACAGAAGAAGACAATGCAGCCACTCCTGATGAGACCTGATAGACTAGGATCAGAGGGAAGGGGAAGAAGACCTCCCTTTTCAGTGGACTCGGAAGAGGGTAACGGAGGGGGGGGGGTGAAGAGGGATGATGGGATTGGGAGGGGAGGAGGGATGGAGGTACAGGGGGGGATACAAAGTGAATAAACTATAATTAATAAAAATAAAATAATTAAATAAAAAATTAAGAATAGTACTACCTCAAGATCCATCTATACAATTTCTAGGCATATACCCAAAAGATGTCCCCCTGTTTATAAAGGATATTTACTCAACTATTCATGTAGCAGTTCTATTTGTAAGATAATTTCTAAAGTGCAAAACTGAAATAAAAAATCCAAGCATTGGAGGAAATCATTCAGCCAGGAAACTGAAACACTATAAAAGAAGAAAACAGATGGGAAAGAATCAATAATTCACATATGGTTATTTCTTTGGTCCAGGAAAGTGTCTCAGAAAGGAAAGATACCTCCAAGCCTGACAAAGTCAGTGTCGTCATAGGGGCCCACAGGCTAGATGGAGAAATCCAACTACTGAAAACTGTTCTCTGGCCTCTGCAAGAACATACTGGTATGTCCACACTCAAATACACAATGAATAAATTAATGTAAAGGAGATGAGTATTTCTCACAATTATGAATGTAACTATCACTAACAAAACTGTAGCAACTCGTAGCCATCAATATTTAATAATCACATATGTCTGCTGGCAGGGAGTAAGCTGCATCCATGGATGCATGATTGATTCAACATACAAAAGTAAATCTATTCACTTTATTATATTTCACAAAACTTACTAGAAAATATATGTAATGTGATGATTTCACTGAATTCTGACAATTCCATGACAAAACGCTTAACAAATTTAAACATTCCATAGTGAGAGAGATACATTTGTGAATGGCAATGTTTGGTGTTTGCTTTTCTTGGTTGGGGTCCAATATTCTATACTCTCATCCTTTTACCTCAAATTTCAAATTCTCAGTTTTCCTTGTGACTGAACAATATTCCATTGAGCCTGATGCCATACTTTTATTATCTCATCTTCAGCTGATGGACACCTAGGGTGTTTTAACATCTTGGTTACTGCGAGCAGGTTTAGTGATGAACCAACATCTCTGTGGTAGGATGCAGAGTTCTTTAGCTTTATTCCTAGGAATGGTACAACTGCCGAAGGTGGGAAATGCATTTACTTCTATCTTTATTATTTCTAAGATTTTAAATTTTGCCTATTTTGAAAATATTTACTTTTTAAAATATAAATATCAGTACTAATACTTACAAAAATACAGCTGAGATTTCAAGAGCTTACTAAAATGAATGTTAATGAAGTAAGTACATATTAGTAAAATGGACACATGGAAAAATGAGATAACTTAAACCTAAAAATAAACTAAATTTGTTTAGTGTTGTATTATTTTTTAAAATAGTTTTGTTACCACACAACAGAGAAAAGTAATATTTTCAGCTCTCCTGGGTAACTACCCAGACTTTTATGTCAGACCTTTTGGAAACTTAACTCAAATATTTCAAATACATACATGGAAGCACTGAAAGTACAAACTATTACCATGAAATTTCAAAACCTGTTATTTCTAAGTTTTCAGATATCATCAGATAAACCACATTAAACAAAAAACCAAAACCAACCCCCACAATAAAACCCTTAAAAAAAGTACAAAACTTTGCTTTTCTAAAATTAAAAGCAATATAAATAGTAAATGAACAAACAACAGAAAGAAAAATAAATTGCTCATATAATCAATGAAGGGCTTATATATAGACGCTATAAGATTCAGGTGGCTGAAGAGATGGCTCAGCAGCTTGGAGGACATGTTACTCTTGCAGATGCCCATGGTTGTTTCCCAGCAAAGAGGGTAGATGGCTAACAGCTGCCCGTTACTCCAACTCACTCAGATCCATTCACTTTTTGGTCTGCACATGCATCTGAACTCACTTGTGCATATACTCTTACACAGGCACAGACAGACAGACATAAAAATAAAATGAATCTTATTAAATTAAGAACTCTTTCAATTCCTATTGAAGGTGAAAACTGTATACATTGTATTGGAATCAATATCCTTCCAAAGAAGATATCTGAGTGTCTTAAAAACACCCAAGAACAGTTAGCATCTTAGAGAAATCACCAAATGCAAAACACAACAGGCTAACACTTCACCCCAACGGGACGCTTAGTTATAAATAGAAAGAACTGATATCCTTTTTCTACAGTGTGGGCAATGTGAAATGGTGACACCAAATGACAACTTCAGCTATTTAAATGTGTGCACACAGAGTTGTTACATGATTCCAAATTACACATTAAGTTCTGTACACAATACATGGGGACTGAACATTTATGCTCTGTGAAAATTATCCTGAAATCTTATCACAGAATTTTTTTTTATCAAAGCAAAAGATACAAACATCTCTACTACACAGCAATTTTGGTGTCAACAAAACCCGCTCTATCGATTGGATGGGATTGTTGGCCCCTATAAAGGAGTGACAAACTGAATAGGTATTTACTATACTATATATATATATATATATATATATATATATATATATTAGTAATATATTAATTAATATATTAATCTATAGTATGTATGTATAATAATAAAAGAAACTCTTTTTTAATTTTTTTATTTAACTTTTATTAATTACACTTTATTCCTTTTGTATCCCCCCATAAGCCCCTCCCTCCTCCCCTCCCGGTCCCACCCTCCCCCCCTTTCTGCATGCATGCCTC